>VYZQ01063814.1:19307-31501 GCA_013400655.1 Mystacornis crossleyi | reverse complement strand
GGGGGCGGGGGGCGGCCCCGTGCTGCTGCTGCTGCGCTGAGGGGTCGAGGGTGGGCTTGGCCCAGGCCCGGGCCCTTTGCCTTCGGCCACCCCTCGGCCCCGAAGGCAAGAAACACAGAGAAACTTCCCGTCCTACCTTCCCTATAAATATGCAATTGCAGAGGCATTACCAGCCCCCTCATTGGGTTAGCAACTTATCCATCAACCAAGTTTCAACCTACCACAGGGATACTGGACCTTTTATAGCCCTGCGGGAAGACAAAGAGTGTTCAAACGGTTCCTTGAGAGATTAAGAAGTTCTTGATTCAAACAATCCACATTGCAATACTCCGGAATTGAATTTATCACCACCAAGCTGTTTGAGTTCTTAGTGATGAGCTGAAATTGAATCATTATTGCCAATCATGTCTGTGGTATGTCTGAGATATGGCAACTTGATTGCATTGAGTGGTTCACACAGGAATTAAATTCCAGCATAAGGTTGCTGGTTTAAGCCAGAAATCTTTTATTTATTTGCTAGGTCACTACTACTATATGTGCTACTATTATGCAAGAAGATTTATCCAGTGAAAATTCCTCAGACTGAAAACTGCATTTTCTGCCTAATGGGTTCTAAATTATACATAAACTGTGCACTTTTCAGATGTGATGCAAATTCTTCTGTCACAATGTCTTGTAATATGGAGGCTGTTTCCATTAAAATGACAATTCTGTGCAGATGGACTACAATACCTTCAGTTTCAAAAACATCCACTTTTAGTGCTATCACATACTAGTTAAGATTTTTAAAAATATTTCTGCTTGTCTTTATCTTGACTAACAGTGATACACGCTGTTAGAAAAGAGTGGACTCTTCTATTAAAAACAGTGTTTGATTCTGGGTTTTATATTAAAAAAACCACCAAATATATGAAGATCTTACCATTCAATTTCATGAATTTATGCATTGCCTGCTTTTTGTTGTTGTTTTATAACCCAGTAATTTATTTACATAACTGTGCCAGCATGTGGCACCATGGGCAGGTATCTCCCTTTTCCACACTGGTAGAAATGCAGAACTACTGCTGGCAGCTATTGGCATTTTCCCCCATTAAAGGATAAGGGAGATGGGCATTTCAGCTCATACTTCAATTAAATCTTGAAAAACCAAACAATAACAACAACTACAACAAACCCCTACCCTATTAAAGTTTAGAGAGATTATCTCTGAAAATTATGCTGGGTTTTTGTTTTTTGGGTTTTTTTTTTTTTTTTTTCTGGAAGTAATTATGACAGACTCAGTAATCTGCTGTGTTGGCAGATCAGTGAACAAGTTCTGCTGTGACAAGTGATAATTAGGGGACTGGTTCTTTATTAGTACAGGTTTACATGAAAAAAGATACCTGGCCACGGAGGAGTATAATTTAGTTCTGTGAGCACCAGTCTTAGAAATAAGAATTTTGTTTAGGTTAAAAAAAAAAAAAAAAAAAAATTAAGGATTTTGATGTGGCCTCAGAATTGTATGGCTGTAACCCTGTCATGGCAAGCAGCACCCACATACTGTGTTATGCTGACATCCATAAGCAACATCAAATAGTTTTGCCCTTTCTTTCCCTACTGTGCAGTCTGTAAATAAACTGGGACTTGGCAAACAAACTATTTTCCAAGAGACTTTTTAGATGCTCTTTTATCTATATTATACTGTTCTCAAATACAAAGCTAAATGGAATTGTCATGAAGCTGATATCACTTCTGGCATTTAATTCAAGAAGTAATTCTGTATAGTTACAGCAAAAAGAATGATCTAGAGGGTGCCTTGCTCTCTTTGTGTAGTATAGAACTGGTTATGCGTGTCTGCTGTAAGAATCAGCTGTGCAAAGACTTAGGGAGGCAGCAATCTATTTTCTTTTTGCACATCATTCAAAAAAGGACTCCTAAAGGGCTAAGAAGAGAAAATGTAGTTAAAAGTCACTCTTTTCCCCCCAGCTATAGACTCTGTTTTGGAAATTGGTGCCAATTTCAGCATACTTTTTTTTCTCTGTGCTGATTCAGAGCACTGTGTACTGTTTTATCCATCTCTGTGCAAGTTGAATTCACAAGAACCTGGTGAATTTTTAAAAGCATCTTGGCACTGAAACCCCTGTGGATATGTGTTCTTTGGCAGATATCAGTCTTTAAATCATACTTTATCAAGCAAGCAAGTATGATTTTAAAATGGCATTGTTTTGTGCTATTATTTTAATGAAATCTGAACTATATGAAGCAGTTCAAAGCTCGAGGGAAGTGATGAAAAAGGAGTACACAGTGTAAACTTCTACAACACGTTATTAATGTGGCATTTTTTATGATAATATGGTTCATTTAACATTACAGCCTTATCAGGTTTTTGTTGTTGTTTTTTATTTTTATCTTCCTTTGATGCAGATTTGATGCTGACACTTTGCTTTTATGCGCTTACCCATCTATTCTTGTTTGTATTTACAGCAATCCTTCACTACTTTTATTCTTAGGCATTTGCATCTGTTATTAATAGCAGATGGGATAGAGAGGAACATAATTGTGTGATTCAGCAGCAGTCATGCCTGTTTAATCAGTAGCATCTGACACAGCATGCATTTACTGGATGATTGCACTGTCATGTTTGACACAAATGATGGATCACTGCTTCAGATAAGTTTTCAGTACTTGTTCATTGTAAACACTACTATATTGTACTTTTCTTGCATCCACTCATCAAAAATTTATGACCATAATCACAATTCAGCCGGTGCCATCTTGGTTCTAAAACAGTCTAAATATTGATTACTTTATAGTCCATTCCTCCTAGGATGGCTGATGTATCAGTTATCGTTTGCAGTAAAAATCTCACATGATAATCTCACTGTTGTAAACTCTCACTTAAAAGAATTTGAAACATAAAGAAGGCATTGTTGCTGACCGATATATTTCTATGACATTTTCCCTTACAATAGATATGTTCATTTCATGATCAATGATTACTAAAAATTGCTTTACTTGAATAAATATGTATTTTCTGTTCCCCCAATTTGTCAGATGCACCAGGTTGTATTTATCTGAGGTGTTTGTTTGAATTTCAGAAACGTTTATCACTCTTCTTTTATATGTTTCCTCTTCATTGAAATATAAAATATTTCAAAGCACAGTTTGATTTCTTCCTTTTCAAGTGTACTTAAATATAGGAAGAAGAAATCTCGTAAACTTTGAAGGCTATGTCTATACCACGAAATAAATCAGGCAAGAGTATATCTTAGGCCCTGAGGACACGGTGTGTGATGTGGTTCCCATGATGTACAGCTAGACAGTGACCCCCCCCAGCAGGGAGGATTTTCACACGAGCACCTGCTGGGGAGATTCTTTCACCCATCCACTCATCTACGTCCAGCAAGATGCATCTACACTAACAGGTTAAAAGATGGCCCTGCCGGGGCAGTGGTACTTGGTCACATAAGATCTTAACTGACTGCACTGATCCCTGGCATAGTTCTGTCACAGCAGTCTCCCAGAAAATGCCAAAGCACGTGGAAAATCTCCCACACTGGGGCCTGCTCTTGTTCTGGAGCCAAGGGAAATTTGCAGCCTTGTTATGTATGGACTGCAGAGAGCAGACTCCAGGGCCGGGTTGCTTCAGTTCTTGGGGCAATACCAGGGCCCAAACCCTAGCAAAGAGCATGTAAACAGCTCAGCAATACAGGTGTGTCTGTTAGTGCCTGAGCCAGTGCAATACACAAAAACTGCACAAGCAATTAACAGAGATTCCTACTGTGTGTGATTGTAAAGGAAATGCAGTGGAAAATTAATGTGCTATTTAAGATGCTGCAAAGATGATTAATTTAGTTCTTTCAGATGTAAACCCAAGAAACTCAGATACAGTCTCTTAAGACCTGCATGTACTTGAAGTTTTAATTATTTCAACGCTGTTCATTTGATGTCTTATCTTAAGATTATTATTTATAATGGGGAAATGTATGATGGAACAGTTGGTTAGAGCATGGTGCTAATAACACGAAAGTTGTGGGTTCAATCCCTGTATGGGCCATTTACTTAAGAGTTGGACTTGATCCTTTTGGGTTCCTTCTAACTCCGGATATTCTTTGAATCTATGAATCATGTCAGATATGCTGGACAGAATCTGGAGACAGGAACACCTCCGTTTTCCTGGAGTGGTGACTGAAAAATAATATTTAAATTCTTAATTCAGAAGTTCTGTTTATTACAAGGAAGTTAAAATATAATAACCAGACATGTAGGGTGAAGCAAATGGAAATGAAAGAGGTGATATCAGCTCCTCTCTTTCACTCTCTTTCCCTCTTTTCTCAGGAGTTTCTCAGTTCCCACTTGTCCTGCAGATAATATCTGCTTGTTACCTCCCAATCTTTTTCTGCTCCCTAGAACCTGCTTCCAGTTGAGCCTGTATTTTCCTGAGAACACTTCAGAAATCTCCTCATGCAGCAGCCTGCTGAATAGCTACAGACTTCTTAAAACATGAGCAAACAAATGAAACATGTAGTCTGTCACAAATCATTCACCAGGGGATAATGAGTTAACTTTGAAGAGGAGCACATACAATGTTAAACTAAACGTCTCAGAGTTTTACCATACATCAAAACATTAACGATAGATGTGCATGAACAGAAATAGCTGCTGCTCCAAAACTGTGAACCCCTGCCTTCCCTCCCCACCAGGCCCTGTTCCTCCTCGGACACAGGTGAGTCAGCAGGTAAAAAAACATTTTAAATCTGCATAAGGGAGGACATGATAAATAGGAACGAAGGAAGTCTAAAGTAAAATTTCATACATGGGGACTTGGATCAGGTGATAAGGACAAACATGAGCACTTTCCTTTCTTTTGTTTATGAAGGTGAACTGGTGGTCTTGTAAGGAATCAGGGAAAAATTAGTGATCCTGTTGGGCTGATTCTGTTGAGGCTTTTAGGCTTTGATAGCAAAGAAAGATTAAAAGTGACAGTGGAGTTATTGTGCCATAATTGATCATGATATATGCGATAGGTACTGGCAGAGGCCTTTTGAAAACAGTTTATTATTTCAGTAATACTTCTCTTACTGTAGTTTGTGCAATTTTTAAGCGTATGATTTACTGAAGTCTCCATTACAGCTGAAGAGCTTTGTGCAGCTGATGGAAGCAATAGTCAGATATTTCAATAACTAGCTTCAGGCAAGCAAAATGTGTGATTCCTGGAAATTTCTTTTTTATGAAGGGACGTTTTGCACTGCATTTCTTTCCTACTCTTGGCTCAAGTGTTCTATATCATTTTGCCCTGGGTGAATATATTGTTAATTTAACTATAGCAGGACCACTAATATCATTGCACCTTATGGCAGGACATGACATCGCAAGGGTGAGGAAAGGTTAGAACTGATTGAGCTCCCTTGAACTTTGTGCAAAATAAAGGAATTCTGCAGCTATACACATCTTAGAGCTACTTCAAGCCATAGAAATTACTAATAGAACATAGCAAATAATTCTTAGCAAAGTTTGCTGTGTATTTTTCCCTATCTTTGGCTATGATTAATAGCCAAATAGCCGTACTAATAAGAGAAACTTCAAAAAGGAAAATAATTTATGTGCTACTTAAATTATTTTTATATTTAAAGTATGTGCAGCAGGATAAAGTATGTATAGTAGGATGACTGTGTTTGTAGAAGAGATAGTTACTGGCTTACGATGAACACGTAGGTACTTATCTCAGTACCAGTGAATTAAATGGTGCAGAGATCTCAGTACTGAGTTTTGATTGTACAGTTAGAGGAATACAATGGTCCCATGTGTGGTTTCTGTCTTCAGTCAAATAATTCCTGGCACAGTTCAAAAGAGCACTTCAGAGGCAATTTGGAGGTTGTCATCTTCTTTTGTATTGTGCTACTTAGCTTAAGAGCCGTAAAAGAATAAGCTCCGGCATGATTACTTTACTTGTATATATAGCCCTTGTAGTACTGGAAAGCAGTTAGCTAATTATTAATAGTCTCCCATGCTTTCTGATTAGTATTATAATAAAACTTTTCAGAGAATGAAGAATTAAAATAATGTCTAAACTATATGAAGGACATAATAAATCTGAAAGAATGGTCTTGGATGAGCAGCCGTTAGATGTGTAAAGTCTAAGAAACGGATGCTGCTCTCTCTAACAACTTATGGGTTAAAGTGTTTTCAGTGCTTCAAAAAAGAAACTCATGCTCTAGCTCTTGCGTTTTAGGCCTTACATTTATAAATAGATACTAAAACTAATGTCCAGTAAGTCAGGGCATGTGGAAGATGAGTATCTGCTTCACCAAGCTTATATGATCAAGGATTGTTTTGATGCTGAAGGGGAACTGGTAAATAGGAGCACAGAGCCTGCACCTGAGGAGACATGGGAAGCAGTGCCAAAGACCAAAAGTCTTGAGCTACTATATGAAGTGCTATCAAAAAATATGCAGACAGAGCTTTGGAGAGGGCCACCTGGATTTTGTGACTGATAAGAAGTGGAACACAAGGAATGTGAGGTTTTGGAATATTCACAGGAAGACTGAGTGACTATCTAATGTTTATAAGGGATATTTAGGGGAAGGGAACTGGGGAGATGCAAAGCTGAGGCAGGTGGAGGGGTGTATGAAAAAGCTGATCTTATGTAAAATAGGGCTGGACAGTGCACTTGTGTGACTGAGCTCCGTGCCAGATCACCACAGGCTGTCCTGCCTTAAAGACTGTCCTGCTTCATAACTCTCTCTGCATGATCTCATTCTCCAAACTCTCTGTGTGAGCTACTGGGTGGACTGGCCGGAGTGCACTGGGTGCCAGCTACCAGAGTCAGACTGGGGTGTAGGTGCCCTATACTTCAGTCCAAGCAGCTGGGGGTCTGGGGTCTTCCAGCTGCTGTGGGGGAGCAGTGTGTGTCCTGAAAACCAGCTACTAGAGGGATTAGAACAAGCAAGGGGATCAGCACTGATGCCTTGAGTGGGACCATGGGTCACAGCCTGGGTACTTGGTGCTGGCTGCAGGGACAGTGAGTGTCTGCATCACCCCCAAAACAGGTGGTCATGGATATGTGCAAGAAAACTCCAAGCTGAACTCACCAGCAACTTGGAGGAGGCCTCAGATATGGGAAGAGGTGTCAGGTGGATGGAAGGTCTGTACAGATATTTGAGGGTAGCTGCAGTGTGGAATGCCTGTGGAACAGGTGTGTATCTGTTGGCAGCGACCACAGGGATGGCCAGCTGGTGAGCTGTCATGTGTACCCTCACATGAGTGACTTCCTGTGTCTGCCAGCCCAAGAGGAGGACGGGATGGGGCTGTCTGTGTTTCTGTGAGGTAGCATTAAGCTGGGCTGTGGGTGCCTTCCTTCTCTGTTTCAGGCCCTGGTTGTGTGTTGTGTTTTTTTTGTGTGTGTGTGTTTTTTTTGTTTGTTTTTTTTTTGTTTGTTTGTTTGTTTGTTTTTGTTTTTTTTTTTTTTTGCTTATGCCTGGAGAATACGCACTTGGCTTTGCTGCTGGTTGAACTTGCAGATGGGAAAGCAGCAGCTGCGTCCATTGGTCCAGTCAGGAGGAAACCCCAGGTCATGGAGCTGTTGGAGGCAGCAATTTGTAGCATCCCTTAACACCAAATGTGTCATATATTATAAAAGAAGAAGGGAAAAAATGTTCAGTCATTCTGGTTAAAACAGCTCTTTGAAAATGGGAAGGTTAGACAGTATCCGTTTCTGTTCACGACTTTGGTAAAAGCCACAGAGTCCAATCTGTAACCAGGAAATAGATTCCATTTTTTGGAATGACTGAAGACCTTGATTGATTGTAAAAATTGTGAAATTAAGCTACATTGAATTCTAAAATGTCTGTTGTGTTCTGAAGAGCATTCAGAAACGGTGTAAGCTTTTACAAGCTTGGTTTTGTTTGCTTGTTTGTTTTAAAAGTCCAAACACATAATTAGTCTGGTGTTATTTTGTAATAAAATAAAATGAGTTAAATATTGAAAATGTTGACATTAAGATAATCTGTATGCTGTGCAAGATTGTGCCACAGCCTCCTGAAGAGCTGACACTTTGAGAAGTTGAACTTCTTGGTGTCAGTCATCTGTTCAGCAAAGAATGCCACTGCATGACTGACGGGTCTCATATCAGCATGGGATTGACCGTGTAGCTCTTTAAACGTGTTGTGACAAAAACAATCTGAGCTAGCTTCAGTGGGGTTAGCACATTAAATTACCAGTGTCAAACCTCAACAGTGCCTACTGCAGAAAGTATAATGCTCTTGTATGACCCTCATGTTGAAGGAGAAAATAAAGAAATATCTCTTTGCTCCTGCTATTCTCGTGGTGACAAGCAATTAGAAATTTGTTAATATACAATCAAGAGAATGATCTTTTTATCTTGGAAGCATAAACTGCAATATTAAAATACACTGGTGCTTCACTAAGTGAGTGAAACACTTAAATTTTATCAATATTAAGTGCTATTGATGTAAAACTTCTTAAAGAGGAGCTGTGTGCTTATTTAGACCTCTTGCTATTAAACAGACTTGCTGGCTCTGTGACTGGATTTGTAGGAGACAGTCTCCTGGCAGTAAAGAACAGGCTACAACAGTTACCTGATGATTAAACTAGTTTCAAGAGAGACTCAGGAGAGACTCACCCACATGTGAGACAACATCTGAGAATACAGGTGTATACTTAGTTAAACTTCTGAATTCTCCAAGTTTTATTGATATCTTACCTAAATCAGTTTCCTTAGGGGGGGGAAAAAAAAAAAAAAGGTGCGGTAATTGTGGAATGGACAGACCATAATCCCAAACAAATCCGAGAAAAATTCCTAAGGAGAGGAAATGCAAAAAGAGTTTGANAGTTAAACTTCTGAATTCTCAAAGTTTTATTTATATCTTCCCTAAATCAGTTTCCTTAGGGGAAAAAAAAAAAAAAAAAAAAAGGTGAGGTAATTGTGGAATGGACAGACCATAATCCCAAACAAATCCGAGAAAAATTCCTATGGAGAGGAAATGCAAAAAGAGTTTGACTAATTTTCAATCCAAAGACAGCCATGTGTTTTCGGGACTCTGTGAGGTATAGTAGCCAAAGAAGGTGCCCTGAGATAAAAGTACAACATTTGTCTGTGGAGATGTTGTGAAGCTTCTGAAAACACTTGCCTGAGATGGGCTTCCTTTTTCGTTAGAGCTAGATCCTCTGGAAGAGTCATGAGTACAAATTAGGTTTTGGGTTGCATTGTAGAAAAATTTTTGGATCCTAAAATCCAGACAGAGTATGAGATGAAGGGAATACCTCTGTATGAAAACTAAGCCATACGCTGTTGGGATACAGAGCTACAATAACCCCCTGAGAAAGCACAGCATATACTTAGCACTTTTAAGGAGAATTGAGACAAATGAGTTCAGCAGGGATGCAGAATCTTCTCCTGAATGATGAAACATTTTCTTTCTAAAATGTGATCAAGACTTGCTCTTCTATTTCAAAAGAACTTCACCTGTGTTATTCTTCTATCTAAAGAATATAATATTTAAAGCAAATCACCCCTTGATACGTGTGTTTCAACATGTTCAGACTGTTCTTCTCAAGTAGCTGTTAGCCATCTCTGCTGTGTCTGAAGCTGAGTTGGTCCTGCCTTAAAAATTAATTTAAAACCAACCAGAAAGTGTAGAGGAGGCTGCAAAATTAGGTGTGCTTTAGAGCCATTCTTCTGGTGCTCTCTCTTTTCTTCCTGTACTACTTCTGTATTCACTTCTGCCATATGACAGTGATTTGGCAGGAAGAGCTGCAACTATCTTGATCCCAATAAAGGCTAAATTACTAAGACAGTAATACTGAATTCACTCCAGCTCAAAAAGGGCTTGAAATTAGGGGACTTGACTTCCTGGAAGAGTCTTTCTTCAGAGAAGTGAAATTCTTCAGTTTTGGAATTTCTTTTTCTTTTCAAGTCTTTTATTAAAAAATATAAATGAAATACACATTTAGTTTGTAGCCCAGTTGCACTATGACATTGTTAGAGCATTCTTGTCAGCCCATCCAAAGGCATAAGTATAGAAACAACTCCTGCATTAGGCGGGGCAAGTGAAGGAGAAAGGTTAGCGGCTGCTTATATGGGGCAATTGCGTAAGTATATGGATGTATGACCTTAATAGCTTTAGTAGAACTTTAAAATCAGTCACAGAGGTAACTAGTGAATTTTATCTTTAGAAAAAAAACCCTCTTTTCACAAGGTATTTTTTATTTTCCTGATGGTTAGCACTGTCTTAATCCTGTTCCAAAGCAGCCAGGACACTACAGTGCTCAATCCAAGAAATGCTCTATCTCATGAAAGAGTAGAGTAGTAATAACACCCATGCCTGGTGTAAAACTCTGCCATCAAACAAGCAGTATTCCTTTGCAGAGCAGTCCTTGTTTTGTTAAAGGTTGTGCTAAGAATTTTTGCAGGAGAGCCTCGAGTCTATCTCTATAGCTACATTTCTGTTTTCAAGTAGGTTCAGTGCAAACAATAGAAATAAGAGTCTGAATTTATCCTTCTCTGCTTGAGAATGTTGCAAACTGCAGAAGTAGTTGCAGAGAAGAAAAGAGAGTTGTAGCTGCAAGCTGGTGCTTCTAAGAAAAGCTTGCTTTCATTTCAAGCACAATTCACATTGTACAAATAGCAGGGTTATACTTTGAACTTAAGAAACTGCATTGGTAAGGAAAACAATTTAAATTTTGATTTAATGACTGAATAGTAAGTTTTACATTGCTTGCATGTTCATAAAATTTACTTTTGAACCTCTTAGAATAGCAGAATTTTCAATATTTCCCTGTAAAAATATACTGTGATGTAAAGGAAATTGTCATGTAGCAGACTTTTTATAAATAAAAGCCGGTAGTTAAAATGAAGTATTTAATAAAATCAAGCCAAGGCAATGGTCACTCATTCTTTATGCATTTCCTGCTGCTAGTGTTGGGGGAATAAGGTGAATATATGGGTATAAAAGATTTTTCTCAAATCTTGTGTAAGATTTCAACAGTGAAAGGCTCTTATTTATAAAAAATTCTTTATTTGTACCTATGTTGCAACTAGCCCTCTAGTAACCCCAGAAGGATATAATTTAGCTAGACACCCTGTAAAATCTGATTGCCTTTTCCAAAAGCATATGTAATTACACATAGACTCCTTTTTTTGATCACAGCCTGTTCCTTCCATGTAATTACTTAGGGTCTAGCCTCAGTTTTCTTAATTTTTCCTTAGTGAGAGAGATCCTTTAGTATTTGTCTGTTTGTTACTGGGTTTATTGCAATTGTTAGGGAGGTTTTAGGTGATTCTCTGGGGGATCAAAAGCAGGGTAGTACCATGTGCCGATCAAAGATGGCACGTTAAGAAATCTGTTTTTATATTGTGTCATGGGGAGATTTATTGACAAAAAAAAAGTATCTCTTCTTGGGCCAACTCCATTTTTCTGCTTGACAGAAGGAGTCAGAGCTAACTTCATACACAATACTTTGCTAGGGGGTAGCCCCAGCTGAGACCACACAGCTACTTGCTCATTTGCTTACCCCAGTGGGATGGGGAGAGAATAGTAGTGAGAAAATTCATGGGTTGAGGTAATGACAGTTTAATAAGTAAGGCAAAGGCTGCACACACAAGCAAAGCAAAATAAGGACATCATTCACCACTTCCCATGCTCAGGCTGCTGTTCAGCCGTCTCCAGAAAAGCCAGGCTCATATGTGCAGTGGTGACTTGGAAGACAAAAGCCATCACTCTTAATATGCCCTGCCTCTTTCTTCCTCTTCCCTCTTTACGTGATGAACATGATGCCGTATGATTTGGAATATCCCTGGGGTCAGTCGAGACCNAAGAAATGTACAATGCAAGCTTACTCTTATATCCAGTTAAATTTTGTATTAATTACTCTTTCTAGAATAGGGGCATATGTTTTTTCTTTTCTATCAATTTGTCTTGAATTTATGTATTCTAAAAAGCTATTTTCAAGAACGTTTAGCTTAAAAAAAATAGTCATAGTAGTAACGACATTAAAATGCTCTCTAAATAATAAAGACACCCAGAAGTTGTGTGAGCATCAGCCTGAAGAAATGTCCACCCTGAGCTGGGTAAATTACCTCCTTTCCAAATACTCAGAGATAGGGGAAATAAGGAATTTAATTATTTTCAGATGCATATGCTTTGAATATTTTGTTGTATTTAGGATTGAGAAACATGGGAACTAATGCCTTGCAC
>VYZQ01063812.1:348-14791 GCA_013400655.1 Mystacornis crossleyi | reverse complement strand
TAGAAAGTTCTCCCTTCCCTACTCTCCCATTGGACCTTGTTCCCTGCCACTCACTCAGATTTTCTCATTGGTTCCCATACCCTAGTCCCGCCTGTGTACCGCCCCTGTCCCTGGTGCTTTCCCATCCCCCGAGGTCTTTGGTCCCTTCACGAATGGCACTCGAATAAACCTCTGCCATGGAACCGCACACAAAGACCCTTCCTGCCCCTCTGCACTCGACCTGTCGGAAGCTATCCAGAGCGTGTGTGCGTGGGTCTGTGTGAATGCAGTGGCTGCCGAGCAACTTTCTGTTAAAGTCTGTTCCAGAGGTCGTAGCATCCCACCAGAACACTCCCTGGACCCGACATAAACCTAACTATTTAGACCAAATTCTGTTCCTATTTCACCACACATACGCGAGATGGACACAACCACGCAACTGCATGTTGTGGTTTAACCTGGCAGGCAGCTGAGCACCACACAGCCACTTGCTTGTTCCCCCAAGTGGAACAGGGGAGAGAATCAGGAAAAAAACGGTAGAACTTCAGATAAAGACAGCTTAACGTGACAGAAAGAGAAAGGGAAAATAACAGTCACGATAAAAGAATATTCAAAAGAAGTGATGCACGATGCAATGGCTCAGCACCTGCCGACCGATGGCCAGCTCAATCCAAGCCATGGGCCACACCCTTCAGCCCTTCCCTCCAGTTCTACTGTCCCACATGATGCCATATGGTATGGGATATCCCTTTGGTTAGCTGGGGTCAGCTCTGCTGGCTGTTTCCCCTCCCAGCTTCTTTCACACCTCCAGTCTTGTCACCGGTGGGGTACTGTGAGAAGCTCAAAAGTCCTTGACTTGGTGCAAACACTGCTCAGCAACAACTAAAACATTGCTGCGTTATCAGCATTATTCTCATCCTAAATCCAAAACACAGCTACTAGAAAGAAAATTAACTCTACCCCAGTCAAAACCAGGGACCTCTTATCTACCTTATCTACCTTATCCACCCCTTATTCTACACCAACCTCACTGTGCCCAGGTCCCACACTTTTCAGAGCATCCCAAATAATCACAACCACCTTTCCTGTCTTTCGATATATATGCAGACATACAGGCCCATAGTCTACGGGCCATCCCTCTAAGATGTCCACTGAGTTCACTTAGTCCAGGACTTTGGGCTCCATCTGTCCTATCAGTCCTTCAAACTGAAAGAGATCATATGTGGTGTTGGGATTATTAAGTGCTGTAGTCAAGTTCCATCACTGCTGTGCTTGTCTGGTTCTATCATCACTGCACTTTGCTCAGTTTCATCGGCACTCATTCGTCATTAATCTGAGTAATTCTTACAGCAATACCATTGATATGGCATGAAGCAACCAGAGTAGTGATGAAATACAGCATTATACAGCAATTAATGTCATCACTGGTTGTTCTCACTCAAAATCAAATCCCCTTGAGTATATATTGGACTTCCCCATCCTTCTGCATTATCCACTAAGTGCACCCAGGTCCTTGAGCAAATGCAATCCCGTGGACGGGTCTGCCTTTGCCCGAGACAGGAACCATCCAGACTGTCCTCCCCAACACAATTTTCTATGTGCACTATAGGAACTTTATCCCCTTCTATAGTATATGAAAGTTTTGATAGGGCAGGGCCAGGCCATTTAGCTGATCCCTAGCTTTAACTAACCAGATGGCTTTTGCTAAATGGATATCCCAATGTCTGAATGTCCCAGTACCTCTTGTTCTCAGAGTGGCCTTTAACAGCCCATTGTATTGTTTGATTTTCCCAGAGGCTGATGCATGATAGCGAAGAGGATATATCCAACTCTTTGGCCTAGGTGTCTTTGAGGTTGTTGTGGAAATGAGTCCTGTATCTCCTGTGGTTTTGATGTGCCAAATCCACAGTCCAATAAACCTGGTAGTCAAACCTGGTAGACCCCTCCTTCACCCACCTGGAGGCAGGACCCCTCGAGTCAGAAATAACTGGTCACAGTAATTATTACTACTTGCAAATACAAATAAGCCCCCTCACTGGCGGGGCAGTACGAGAAGCTGAAAAGGCCTTGGCTTAGAGCAAGGACTGCTCCGCAACAACTAAAACATCAGCGTGTTATTCTCATCCTAAAGCCAAAACACAGCACTGNACTGCTCAGCAACAACTAAAACATTGCTGCGTTATCAGCATTATTCTCATCCTAAATCCAAAACACAGCTACTAGAAAGAAAATTAACTCTACCCCAGTCAAAACCAGGACAATATCCACCCCTTATTCTACACCAACCTCACTGTGCCCAGGTCCCACACTTTTCAGAGCATCCCAAATAATCACAACCACCTTTCCTGTCTTTCGATATATATGCAGACATACAGGCCCATAGTCTACGGGCCATCCCTCTAAGATGTCCACTGAGTTCACTTAGTCCAGGACTTTGGGCTCCATCTGTCCTATCAGTCCTTCAAACTGAAAGAGATCATATGTGGTGTTAGGATTATTAAGTGCTGTAGTCTGGTTCCATCACTGCTGTGCTTGTCTGGTTCTATCATCACTGCACTTTGCTCAGTTTCATCGGCACTCATTCGTCATTAATCTGAGTAATTCTTACAGCAATACCATTGATATGGCATGAAGCAACCAGAGTAGTGATGAAATACAGCATTATACAGCAATTAATGTCATCACTGGTTGTTCTCACTCAAAATCAAATCCCCTTGAGTATATATTGGACTTCCCCATCCTTCTGCATTATCCACTAAGTGCACCCAGGTCCTTGAGCAAATGCAATCCCGTGGACGGGTCTGCCTTTGCCCGAGACAGGAACCATCCAGACTGTCCTCCCCAACACAATTTTCTATGTGCACTATAGGAACTTTATCCCCTTCTATAGTATATGAAAGTTTTGATAGGGCAGGGCCAGGCCATTTAGCTGATCCCTAGCTTTAACTAACCAGATGGCTTTTGCTAAATGGATATCCCAATGTCTGAATGTCCCAGTACCTCTTGTTCTCAGAGTGGCCTTTAACAGCCCATTGTATTGTTTGATTTTCCCAGAGGCTGATGCATGATAGCGAAGAGGATATATCCAACTCTTTGGCCTAGGTGTCTTTGAGGTTGTTGTGGAAATGAGTCCTGTATCTCCTGTGGTTTTGATGTGCCAAATCCACAGTCCAATAAACCTGGTAGTCAAACCTGGTAGACCCCTCCTTCACCCACCTGGAGGCAGGACCCCTCGAGTCAGAAATAACTGGTCACAGTAATTATTACTACTTGCAAATACAAATAAGCCCCCTCACTGGCGGGGCAGTACGAGAAGCTGAAAAGGCCTTGGCTTAGAGCAAGGACTGCTCCGCAACAACTAAAACATCAGCGTGTTATTCTCATCCTAAAGCCAAAACACAGCACTGTACCAGCCACTACAAAGAAAAGCAACTCTATCCCAGCTGAAACCAGGACACTGCAGGTTTGAATCTTTTAAACTGATGCCTATTTTCAGCAAGGATTACCAAACGATTAGGGTCCCATTAATTTCAGGACAGCAACAGAGGCAGCAGCGAACAATCAGAGTACTTGCACACCCAAAAGCAAATTCACCCAGAAGTAGTCATTCAGTCTACTTCGAAAAGAGGAATTTGACTAACACATGACCTTGACACACAGGATCATTGAAAAGCGTGCTAACAAAAGCAAGTATGCCCTGTGGAACTTTCCAAAAGCATTTTCTAAGGCACAAGTGATAGAAAAGTTTGTCACTTTTCTCGCCAACTATCTTTTCTGGTTTTCTGTCCTCCTCACTGTTTGACAACATACAGTGGCCAAAGCAATGAGTGAGGTATGAAATAGGTATAAACTATATTAAGCCAGGAGAGTTTGAAAATAAAACTTGACACAATGAGTGGAGTTAAGAGTTATGAAGCCTAGAACAGCAGTCTTCAAAGTGGGGTGTGTGCAAGACAATCCAGTGGGGTGCAAGAGGAAAATATTAAAACTTCAGTAGTACATGAAGTTTTAACATACACACGTATACTTCCGTATGTAAATAAATATACATATAATGGGGGTGCATGCTCAAAAATCTTACAACAGGGGTGTGCAGCCAAAAGCATTTGGAGACCACTGGCCTAGACCCTTAAACACTGACTCACTTCTATTTTTGAATAGAAGACTTTGGAGACTTCAGCCAGCGGAAGCTCTAGGTGAGGCCTGGCTGGGCCATTGGGGCCCATCAATGCATCCAGGGCCCATGCTAGAGACAGCTGGGGAAAATACGCCTTGGCAAGAGTCACACAACTTGCTGGAGCACTGTTACAATGTAGCCTAGCAAATATCTAATTATCAATACTGGTCTACAGTGTCTTTAAAAAAAAGCCACAAAAAATCTGCTTAAAAGAAGTAGGCCAAACTCAGCCCTGCTGGTGCATCCAACTAATTTACAAAGGGCAATCCTCACTAATTAGTCACAACCCAGCACAGATATTCCCTATAGTTTATTAGCAAAGCCCCTACTGTTTTATTTCGTATCTCTGCTACCACACTGGTGAATATAGCATAGATTTCAACTTGGATCACATGTACTTGTGCAAGAAGCCCTGCCTATCCGTTCTGGGAAATAACCAGAGTATCCTTTATCACATGCTCCCAAACAGAATATGAAAGAAGTTGAAAGTAATAAAACTAACAAGGAAATCCCAGCTATGCAAGCCAATCCTCTGGGAGACTCTTATTACTTGGCCTTAAAGCCTCTGCCTTCATTTCAACACTCTGACCTACTACAGAGCAAAGAGCAACAGAAGATGAATAGAGCAGTCCTGCCCTCCTCTCATCCACTTTCCCTGGGTCAGCTCAAGGCTTTGAAGAGTCATCTGGAACAAAAAACCTGATCTGATAAAATACATTGATCTGTTTCAGCTTAGGATGAGCTTCTTGATTGGTTCTGGCTTGCCACAGGGCTACAGCAGTGCCAGCGCCAGCACAAGAGAGGGAATGAGAATGAGAGAGATGAGTAGTTGAACACGGGGGAAGGGAGCAGTGCTTCAGTCATCTTAAAGCACGTGTGGGGCTGTTGCACACATGTGGATGCAACCACTGCCCTCACATTAGCACAGTGCAGGCGTCGGTCCAATGGAGTGATTACTCCCTTTCTACCAGCACTTGTGAGCTCCCAGCTGAAATCTCTGTTTGGCTTTTACACATACACACAGCTCTTAAAAGAAATACAAAACAACGTGAAGGAGTCCAACAGAGTGCAAGTAAAAATCCTGTGGTCACATGAAGGAACTGCCTTTCTTCAGCCTGGGCAACAGAAGGCAAACCTGCAGAGGTGCTGCCTGCAGAGGTGCTACCTGCAACCTGCTAAAAGGGGCACTAAGATGAGCCAAGCAGGTCTCTTCTCATCAGCACACAGCAAGACACGAAGCAAGGGCCAAAACACGGAACACAGAAAATCCCAACCGGATGCACGGAAGAACATTCACAAGCAAGAAAAGAGGGTGGAATCACCCTCTTTGGAAATTTTCAAAACTCAAATGGCCCTGACCAACCAGTTTTAATGGTGAAGCCTGTTCTGCTTACAGCAGGGGGCAGGGCCATGTAACCCCTAGTGCTCCTTACCGGCCTAAATATTTAACCAACATGCTACACAACCCACAGTATCACGTAACACATGCAGGGCCGACAACCTCCAGTGTCATTAAAACTAGATTTGCGTGGAAGCAGTCCAAGTATTCACACACGCTTCATGTACTATCTGTATTATAAGACCTGTAAATTTACTCAAGTTATATTCAAGCTTGCCACAAAAGAATTATTTTCCTTTCTCAAAGTCACTTATTTCATACAGCCTTAATAGATCGCTTCAGATACAAAGCAATAAACCACTATTTTCACCTTCTGTAAAAAGCACAAGCTAATGGATAGCTTAGAAGAGCAACATTTAGAGCAATCATTTCCAAAACGTGTGATAGAATCAATATCAAAACCTGGTAAGTAACAGGTAAATAAATTTATCTGCAAAACTGTTGGAAAAATCTAGACTTAGAAGTTTTGTGCAAATACATGGGATCAAACCCTGCCTGGCAGTCTGACTCCTGAGAGTGAACACTGACCTCTGGAAATCGATGCTTTAGAGCAAAGTAGTGACTGCTGTAGCTAAACCTTAATAATGGGAGATAATCAAACTTGCACACAGTAACATACATAGCACCTGAAGCAATTACTGTTGGAGTTATGACATACACCCACTACTCCTCACAACTTCAACATCACTTTGTATACATCCTGTCAGCAGGAATTCTGACAAGATCTCTCTCATGTTTTAGAATGAACCTGTGCTATCAAATCTTCTAAATTGTTCTGTCGCTCTACCATTCTCCATTTGGAATTTTAATCTACAATCCCGACAGTAAATATGAATAAAACTTCACTATGGAATATCTGAAGAAACACATTGCCACTGGAACCACCAAACCAGAACAAATCAGTTACTGCAACCGTCACTGCAGAGAATGGTTCTGCTGTGAACTGAGTGTGCTACATCAAATTGGTGGCATTTTCATCCCTCACAGCCTTTCTGAGCACGGATGTAAGATAACTCTATTAACCCCATCCACCCCTTGCTAAATTACATAATAGGATTGCAGCGGCATTAAGTGACTCCACGATGACTACAGAGGTCAAAACGCCCAGAACTGAAGTCCTTCCCTCACACACATTTCCACCACGACTCTCAATAATTTCACAGTGCTAATATTTTGCTCAGTGCGCTTCTGAACTGGGGGGAGAAAAACAGAGCCGTTTTACCACCTACTGGGTAACATATCTTAGCACTGGGCACTTGAGGTTGCTAAGGTGCTGTAACCACTGCCTGCCTTACCCTGGCAGTTCTCTCTCAGGTTCCTATCCAACAGGCAGCCTCGGATTCAGTGAAGGAAACACCTACACAGGAACAATCAGACCTCATCTGCATTCTCTGCAACACAGAAGTGCAAGAAAGGAGTATAAACTCCAACATTTATTACCATATAGTTAATTCTTAAATGTCAAGTCAATCCTACTTTTGAGCAATCTAGTATCTTGCAAAGTGAATTCCAGATTCTCATAAGTAACCAAAACTGTTATAATCAACTTAAGAGCTGCTCACCATGTCAAGCCCTCTGTTTTCAAGAAATTGATTTTTATGTGGATGGAATACAAAAATTGATATTAACAGGTATTTCCACTTCCCCCTCTCATTACTTTAAAAAAGTCATATGCTGCACAGTACTCAATGGAAAAGAGGTAAATATTGAAAAATTCACTGCAAACTAAAATCTCACTCAAAAGTCGTAATTTTCCAAAAGCTGTCATTTCAGGACAACAGCAATAAGGAAACAAAATTAATTTTAAAATGCACTTTTTAAAACACTAGGCCTCAACTACTCACTTATAAACTATGCTGTACTTACATTCTACATTATGGAATTATTCCTTACGAGTATTTTCTTTTCCAGAGTAATGAAAAAAGCTACTACACTGTTGCAAAAGCTACCAGGAACTGTGCTCTAAAAAACAGCTAACACAGTAAGAAATTTGGGATTCTAACTTAGTAACATAGTGCATTATGCAAGCATTAACTTTCTAAATATACAAAAATATGTTTTCATTCCAAGAATCTAACTAAATCCAAATAGTACTTTTAAGATTAATTTACAATGCTTGAAGTTAGCTGTGGAACTCAATTTAATCATCACTATTTCAAAGACATCTGTATGCAACAGAGTATGAGAAGAAATTGGTCATTTTAAAATATTCAAAATAATTATGAAAAATCTAAGAAAAACTATTCTAAAAAACAGAAACTATTCAGGAATCAGAAAAATAGCAACAAGAAAAGGGACATAAAAGTTCTTCCTCTCATTAATTGCTGGGCACAACATTATGCCTGTTCACGGTTTTTAAGATCTAGCAGATGAACACCTAAGAGGACAAGCAGGATCCTTACACAATTGTGAAATGCCAGCTCCACACAGAGAAGGAAATAAAAACCACACACTAAAACACAGACAACCTCCAATAGGCTGTTTATCCAACTCCTACACTTTATTTCCCATTAGTATGCCATTAAAAAAATACTGATTTGAGTTCTCCTAATGTGGTAACTTACCAAACTTCCAAAAACTACAGTGATATTTTAGTATGTTAAGGGAAAAGAAAAGGAAGTGTACAGTTCAACTAACTGCGTGTATGATAGTAAAGGCTAATCCAGCTACAGTCAACACACCAAGTACACACGTGAACGCCCAGGGTGGCTGTCTACAGTCTGGTTTCCCTCAGACACACATGCTCAGCACAGAATTTCTCATTTATTCAACACAATCTTTTCCCTACTACATCCAGAGCAGCGCTCGGCAATACCAAAATCTTGAGAAGACTTTCACCATGTAACAGATTTTTTTAAACCACATAGGGAAAATCCAGAGTAACCTCAGCCTGGAAGTCAGGATGCTTCCCCATGCCATGGGACTCCCCAAGCTAAAGATTGGGCTCAGACCTTTACCCCAGCAGTGACTACCCTCATCACTATGCTATGGCCTGTTTTGGGCTCTGTCTTCCAAGCTGCTCCACCGCATACACAATTCCTCGGGAATTTCAATATTCACAAAACATTCTGAAAGGTCCCAGTTTCATCCCAAAAGAGGCAAAGGAGGTGTGACCTCAATAGTTCCTTAAGAAGGAAACATTCGCCTGCCCAGAAGATACCAGATGCTCTTAAGCATTTCTACAAACTCCTGTATGCAATAGTGCAGACTGTTACCATATGTTATTTGTGCAAAACAATACTTCAAGGAATGTTGAGTCAGTCTCTCAGATGTTTTTACCTTGTTTCTATTAGACAATATTCGAGTTTCATACTTGTCATTCTGTGCGTATTGTTTTGAAAGACTCTGAAAAAATATTCTGCAGTCCCATAACTTCTTTATGAACTGGTAATTTCTCAGCTGATTTATAAACCAATGCCCAACTAATACCTTTTCACTGCCGCTCTAGTCCATACTAGTTTAAAAACCAAACTTTGCCACAAGCATGGTTCACATGAGCTAGTATCAGCTAACAACTGCCAGTAATTATCTGAACAGCCATTTATACCCCTTTCAGTTATTCCATTTATACTCCTTTCAGTTATTATGTTTGGGAAATTACTGAAACTTGAATAGGATGAATTAACAGATGCCTAACTACTTCAGCAGTGCAGTCCATATCAACACCCCCAAACCCAAGCTGAAATTCCTCCATGCTGTCCAAGGACCCATCCTGTCCTTGAAGCCAATGCCTTGCTGAAGACCGATGGAGATTTCGCCACCTATTTCAGTGGGGCCAAGGTAACTTCTGTAGCTGATTTATCTCAATAAATTCAAGCTTCAACACCAGATCTTGAAATTCCATGTGTGGATCAAGTTCACAGTAAAATTACTGCAAGTTCCACCTGAGACGAGGCATAAGATCAGATTTTACAAAAATAATCAATCAAGTCTCTTGCAATGAAGTTAAATCTTCCTCCCCAGACCTCCCCTCTCTTCACTTCACCACCCTTCCTTAATACCTTCAATAAGAGAAAGGTTACTGTGTTACATTTTTACAGTGATTTTGCCTGCTTTCTTTCTGTTTCTTTTGGTAAGGATTCCCTTGACTCTACAACATTTTAAAACTACTGCAAGAAAAGAAAGGAATAAAAAAAAACCTTGAGAGTCTCTTTGTGCTAGTTAATGGTGGTAATTTTTATTTTGTCTAAAACCTCAACAATTTTCAACTAAAGCAAAAATAATACCAACAGAGTAGTTGGGGGGTTTTTCCACAAGGAAAGCAGGAACAAATTACCATTTGAAAGTGAAGAAACACATATTCATTTAACTATGTGATGACCTGGAAAAAACCTCAGCTCAGGGCGGTAATTACGCATTTAGTTGGTGTAACAAGGGCCTTCCCAAAACTGCTCATTCTGACTTTCAAACTGAAACAGTGGCAGGTCACAGTGAATGTCAGAACAGTTTATTATTGTCACTGCTTTCCCTCTGCCATAAGAAAGAAAATCACACTTGTCTTTGTAGACAATCCCCATGTCTATGCTGGCCCGGGTATATGGCAATAAAAAATCTTTCAAGTACAGATGCAGCTTATTCCAGCAGAACCACTGTAAGGAATTCTGCCAACTCTCTGAACAGTGACTACATTATCAGAGGCTCTTACGCCCGCTCTGTAGCCACTAATCAGACAGGACTGACACACTTTCACGCTCAAGCTGCTGCACCTACCCTAAAAAGCACCAGCCATTAGATTTACCACAAGCCTAATGCAGCATGAAGACGCACAATCATTGACCATTAGAGCCTCATTGTGAAACCCAACGGCAGTGACGCAGATACAACTTCTCCGGAACCCATGTGGAACTATACCAGCTAAACTTTGGAAAGACAGCAGGCAGCATACCCAGGCATCCATGACTGCAAAGCCCTTCAGCTCTAGACTATGCACTTACCTCTGCCACAAAACTTCACGAACACAGAAAGAGACCTTGGAGGAAAGTGGAAATGCAGCTTACACTAGCACAACTCTGGGGCTTTCCTCTCAGTACAGTTAAACTAAATACGTAAACTGTACTGGAAAAGGACGCTTGAAGGAGCTGGGGCAGGAAAGCTGCACATCCATAATGTGATGTTAATACTTGGCTACAGCAGAACCATCTCTGTAGCAGTGACCTCAGCTGAGTCCACACATTTACTGAGAGCATTTTCAAATCAAGAATACAGGTATCATGCGCAAAGCAAGCACTCAAAGTATGAACACAATAAGCACACACCAACACACACGAGTATCGCACCAGCGAGCAAGCCAAGGTGTATCAATGGAAGCACAACCACGCTAGTGTATCAACAGGGTGAGCTTCGCACTCCTCCAGCAACCTGAACAAGCCATACCCAAGGCAAAATGCTACTTGCAACAACAACAAACTTTTCAGCTCAGACAGACAAACACGCATCTAAAAAGAACAGGTCTGGAATATTTAAGTACTACCCAACAAAGATCTCAACTCAAAATGAGAATATACTGTGCTTTAATGCAAGCAGGCCAGAGTGCAGATTATATATAGTCATTCGGCAAGTATTAGGCCCTGAGACCCTGAGACAATATAAACCAGTCATTTTTATTCCATTTCTGCCATTTCTTTACTATTTTCACAAATTAATGAAAAAACCACACAATCTTCCAGACATTAGCACGTAATAGAGAAATTTTATTACATAAAAGTACATTACCATTTAAAAAAAATTCATTATCTTGATCCCAAGATTTCTGTTAACAAAAATAATCACTTCAAGGAGTGATTTCAATGAGGTAAGACTTCTGAAATATGTGAACAAATACCGTACTCCACACTCAAAGTATTTGCAAACAGTGAAGGTTCTCTAGCTGGTGTGGTTTTTTCAAAGGTAAAATGTTAACAAGTTTGACCCCACAAAAAGTCTTTAGAAAAGACAGTTTCTATCTAGACCATTTTTTAGTATATTCCAAGCAATGAGTGTGTGTATTTCACAGAAATGTTGTTTAAAACCGTACCACTTCCATGGGCAAAAAATTTAAACAGCCTTGAAATTATCCCAGAATTCTAAAAAATCTCCCACTTCCATCAGGAATGAGCAACAGGAATGGGGAAGCCCTCCTCTGATGTGTCAAAAAACTTAAACCCAAGAACTACACAAGCATTCCACACTCCTCAACAGGCACAGCGTAAGCTGGTCTGGCAGCACACTTCGCTCTCCCGAGGTACAGGTGATGTTGGCATTAAACTCAAGCCTCATGAGCTTTCAGCAGATCGTACAGAAATGTTAAAACAAACAAAAGGTAGTTTTGAAAAAAAGAAGGGATTTTCAGTGTTCTTCCTAAAAACAGCACCGAAACAAAACTTTAAAAATATATTAACGTGGAACTGCCAAATTAAGTAATTTGGAAAAGACAGCTTCCTGTAAGACATGAAGGAGCGATAAAATCTTGAAAATATGCTAGTCCCTCCCCCCACCAAAAAATTACGAAGACAGTAATAGCAACAAAATGAGCAAGCTACCCACCAAAAAATTACCTATGCTTGTATTTTTGCAAGCACTTCTAAAGGTACTGAAGCCTATTCAATGAAGAACACCTTGCTCTAGGCAGTACACCGGATCATTCTTTAAAGGTGGCTTTCATTTTTAATATGTTTTCTTTTAATCATCGTTCAGAACAAGATGTTCTTTCAATTTTTTTTTATTCCTATTCTCTGAATAACAAGAAACACATATTTCAGAGGTAAGAAAACAAGCTTATAAGGGATATCGGCAGGCTTGAAGCTGCGCGCACGGGCCCCTGTGAGCCGAGCCTGTTTAAATCCCCCCCCTCCAAGACAGCGACCAAGGACTAGGAAAGGAACGTGGGGTACGGGAGGGAAGCACGGATTTCGCGGAGAGGCTCCCAAAGCCCAAGACAAGAACGCTTCCCACACAAGACACAAAAATATGGCCCGAGCTGGGCGCGACGGCACCGCCCCACACGGCGCGGCGACAGCAGAAAGGACCTTAAAATGGCGCCCGTGGGGGAGGAGAGCGGGTGAAACTGCGCAACAAACGCTGGCAGGGAGCCAGGCAGCGCCATCTTCCCGCTCCCCCGCGCAGCCGGGGCTGCCTGCCCGCCGAGCCCGGGCACGGCCGGCGCCGCCGCCGGAGCCGCTCTCCCCTCTCCCCTGCAGCCCCTCGGCCACCCCGCGCTGCCGAGCTCGGGGAAGGAGAGGAGCGGGGAGCAAGGAATGGCGAAAGGCAGAGGCCTCCACATCGCCTTCCTCCCCACAATGATTAGGAACATCTCTAAGTAAATACAAACGTGCTCTCTCTACGTCGTTCGATTTTTCCCGGCTTTTAACATCTCTATACCTGTCTTCTGCCATCATCTGTAACTGAATTTTGCAATTAACACCAAAAAGCAAAATATAATTTACATACTGAATACCGCCCGTGACTCAATAAATGTTAAGTGAGAATTTCAGAAAGCCCCCTCCACGACCGACTACTGTTTCAAGCCACAAGTAAAAAAATCTATTTACAAAATACTGTTTCTTTTACTCAAAATAATCCCAGCAGCACAAAGGATCGGATTCACATCCACTCTACAGCGAAGCCAAAGGGGTCACTCCAGAAAGAGACGCTTTATTGTGTTTTAAAGAGGCGTTACAATTAAGTATTTTTTCTCTCCAAAAGGAAAAAATTAAATAAATAAAACAAAAAAGCACATCGAAAAACTTGGTCCCGAAAAGGCGAAAAAAAGCGCATTAGCCCAAACCTACCGCCCGAGCATTTCGCGCACCCACAAAAAGCGGCACCGTTTCCATTCCTCGGTTAAAAGCAGGAGGCACGGAGCGATTCGGAGGAAATTGCAAATAAAAAACCAAACAAATCAGATCAAATCTAGTGGCGACACCGAAAACGAGGAAATGAGTGAAAAATAAATCCCCAGAAGGTACAAATCTGAGACGCAAGCTCAAAGAAAAGACAAGATTAGGGTGGTGGCGAGTGGACGGGGGAAAGGAAAAAATCAAGCCATGAGTGAAAAAGGAAAAAAGAAAAGAAAAATCCTTCCCAGCTGCACAGCCAGGAGAGAGACGAAGTGTCTCCATTTTCCCGACGAGGAGGAAGAAAAGACTGTTTCACAGACCACAGAGCTTTAGAGAAAAGCAAAGAAACGAGGGGGGAAAAAAAAGAGGGAGGAGATTTGAAAAGATTATTTTTCTTTCTCCCTCACACACTCTCTCTATCCCCCTCTCTCCCTCTCACTCTCTCTATCACACTCACACATACACACACACTCTCTCTCCCTCCTCTCCTCTTTCCATCCCTCTCTTGATGGCCATCAAGGGGGCGGAAAATAAAAAAAAAAAAAGACGACAACAACAACAACTAATTTTAAACCGGCTCAATCAATGAGTCATTAAAAGAGATTTTTCTTCCCTCCTCTCCTGAATTTGCATGGCATCAGCAAGGAAAAAAAAAAAAAAACCCACCCCAAACCTCTCCCCTCTCTGCAGCTATCAGCCTGGACCTGAAACCTTATCTCCCCCTTAAACCCCCCCCCCCCGCGCCTTTATTTTAAGAAACAACTTTTTTTTTTAAGTGCCCTCAGCAGCCACCACCACCAGCCTCGCGGAAAAAAAAAATTAATATATATAGTTCATTTCCATGTGAATCCACATCTGCCCAAACAACAGCCACCCACAAAATATCCCTCTTCTTCCTCCTCGTCTCCCCTCTCGCTCGCTCTCTCTCTAGATATATATTTATATACATAGCCCCAGAGCCAATAGCTCTCTGGGCTGAAACCTAATATCCTGGTTTTGGCAACTCCTGGTTGTTAATTTGCTCCTCTTTCTTTTCTGTCTGTCTGGAGATAGATTTCCCCCCTCTCTTTTCCC
>VYZQ01063807.1:0-21239 GCA_013400655.1 Mystacornis crossleyi | reverse complement strand
AAGCTGCTTACGCTCACAGAAAACCGCAACAGTTCAGCAGCCCTGGTAAACAGCATGCAGTGGTATAAGAGTCAGTGCAGTCACAACAAAAATTGTTTCTTCCCTAACAAGCAGCTAGCACTGTCTTCAACTCGACAAAGGAAAGAAACTGCCCAGGTCAGCCCTAAGCACTTATTAACAAAATTTGTATGGGAATTTTGCTGACAGAAAAACCAGTTTGGCCTACCTAAAATTGCCCTCCTGACTGGTTTATAGAATTTCATGATGAGAGGGATTTTAACTGGTTATCATTACAGTTTCCTTTTTAAGTCCATCACTATTCTGTGCCAGTGTAACTTTGTCATATTTTGAGTTGCTCTGTGTCCTAAGGAACCAATTAGAGCATCAGTATCACACACAGACTACTGTTTCACTAGTTGCCCTAAATTACCATGTATTACAAGTCTTCCACTGAGATGAAGACAAATGACAGATCTCTGGCTGCACCAAACCACAGTGAAACCAGTCACAAAGGGGGACTAGATAAGCTTGAGAAGTGGGTCCATGAGAACCTGATGAAGTTCAAGTCCAAGTGCAAGGTGCTGCACCTGGGTCATGGCAATCCCAGACATAAGTTTAGGCTGGGAGATGAACTCTTTGAGAGATCTGTGGATAAAGATTTGGGGGTGGTTGCAGACTGAAAGCTCAGCATGACCCAGCAATATTCTCTTGCAGCCCGGAAAGCCAGCCACATCCTGGGCTGTATCCAAAGCAGTGCAGCCAGCACGTCAAGGGGGGTGATTCTGCCTCTCTACTCTGCCCTCATGAGACTTCCCCTGCAGTGCTGTATCCACCTTTGGGGCCACAACACAAGAAGGATATGAACCTGTTACAGAGCATCCAGCAGAGGCCATGAACATGATCCAAGGAATGGAACACCTCTCCTACAAAGGCTGAGATAACTGGGGTTGTTCAGCCTGGAGGAAAGAAGGCTCTAGGAAAACCTGATTGTGGCCTTCCAGGACTTAAAGGAGGCTTATAATCTTATAATCTTTTGAGGGAAAGTGGCTTTTTACATGGGTGTATAATGATAGGACAAAGGCGAACAGTTCTAAACTAAAAATTGAGAGATTTAGATTAGATGCTAGGAAGAAATTCTTTACCAAGAGGGTAGCAAGGCACTGAAATGAGTTCCCCAGAGAAGCTGTGGATACCCCATCCCTGTAAGTGTTCAAGGCCAGGTTGGACAGAACTCTCGAGCAACCTGATCTAGGGTAATGTGTCCCTGCCCATGGTAGGGGGGTTAGAACTAGGTGGTCTTTAAGGTGCCTTTTAACTTAAACCATTCTATGATTCTATGATATGATTCTATGCGTTAGATATAATGGAAGATCAGCAGACCATCTAATATCCTGATCTGTGTTTGATACTAACTAATATGATCTGTTTCAAATCAAACAAAATAAGTCTTTCAATAGAAAACTATGGAATTGCAGGTGAAGAGTTTTTAACTCCCTCTATTACTCATTATTGCAGATCTTGGGCCAGGAGATATTTATACCTTTGGTGTTCCTGTCCTCATTTAAGGTTCCTATCCTCCAGGATCTGAAGCACAGCAGCTTCTTCTGCATAATACAATAGCACTGAGTACAGCAGGTCTGCTCAGCTCATGAACTTTTTTTAATAAACAGTCATTCAGAGCACAACTACAAATAAATATTATTGTCAAACTTGTTGTCAAATTGACATTGTGGCATTTCATCTTGAGAATCTCAGGCATTGTCAACTTGTGATGTCAACTTTATTCTGAAACATTATAGTAGAGGCACTTTTTCTTAACTGTTACTAATACAAATATAAATTTTCTACATTGAAAACAACATTAATAATGTGGGCAGTAATGAAATAAAAATATCAGAGCAAACAAGTTCTTGATTGAAAACTGGCTGTGATGAATTATGGACGGATGATACACAATTTTTCTAACTCGTCTTGACAGTCAAATACAATATTATCCCTAGTAAAAATCTGAGGGAGAAAGAAAAGGATCAGCAGTCTAGTTAAATCCATATGTGCAGAAATACCTATGTATTTAATTTTTTTGTATTCATAGAAGTTAAGCACTCAAATACACGTGATGAGCAAGCTGCTGTGTCTTTGAGTCTCTATCTCACAGCACTGATGTGTGTATTGAAGTCACTAGTGACATACTGAGGCAAAAGACTGATTAAAAAGCATCTCCATGGGCACCTGCGTCCTTCTCATTGTTTGCAGCTGCAGAGGCTCAGTAGGTCCTATCTCTATACATATCACTAAAATGTGGGCTGGCTCGGATGCAAACACCCAGATGAACACTGTTCCCTCTGGGTTGAACAGTCAGAGAAGCACTGGCCATTGATGATGTTTGGTAATGTGATTGTCACATGGGAACCATTTATAATTTATGGTTTGAATCGGACCAAGCCAGCTCTGAACTCCAGGACTGAGCCACTGGAGTAACTTCAGCTGATCAAGAAAGCAAAAAGAGCTTTGCTGGTGATTTCAGCATAAGGATTGTCTTAGTCTCTTTTTGGCCTATAAACAAGATTGTTTCCAGGCATGAAAGTGCCTACAGTCTCTAAAAAGCCACATGAGAGTTAATGCAGCTGAGTGCTCAGTCTCTGTATGGGTTAGAAAAATAAAAAGTGTTTTTCTACCTTTCTATTATTTGTCATGAAGAATTAAGCCACCTGGAATAATTAGCTCACAAAGGCTGCCTGTGTAAGTGCTGGCAGGCAAAACATGTTGAGCTAGGAAAACTTCCATAGCAAACTTCATATTTGAAGAATATGAAGAATATTTGAAGAGAAGTTTTTCAGTAGATTTATATAAAGACAAACAGAAAAGAAGACAGTAGTCATGAAAATGTGTATATTGCAATCAGAAATATTTGTAGTAAAGTTTACATGCACTCTATAGGGAATAAGTAATTGACATTTTAATTTATGAAAAATTTATATTTTTCTCTTTTTTTTCAGTAGATTGTTCTCTCTTTTCAGAGAAAAAAAAAAACCTAAATCTAGTTTTTCTTTCCATCCTCTCCCCTAATCCATTTTTTTTCCATTGAGTGATCTGATACCTTTTATTACTGTTGGTTTTTCCTTGAATACATTGCATTGTTCACACATGGAAACCTCTGTTTTATTTGGGTATTTGAAGAAAGAAAACGAGGAGAGCTGTAAATAGCAGCCACAGTATGGCAGGGTAAGTGCCAAGGAGCACCAGGCATCAGGGCAGGCTTGAAACTTTCTATGCAAGAAAACAAAGTCCTAAAGTTAGGAATGCAGCTGACAGATGAATTGAAAATGGGAAAATAGTCCTATTCCACCATGTTTTCTGTGTCAGGGTAAAGAAGGTGAATTTTGTGGACAAGGAGGCAGCTCCACAAATGGGGAGCTGGGATGCACCTGAAGGAATTTGGCAAGGGCAGGGCAGGGTTCACATATTTGGACAAGCAAACCATCTTCATTTCTGGGATTATGTAATATCAGAATTCTAGCTCCAGTTTATCAGCCAGAGCTTCTTCTTCTACAGATAGCTTTCTCTTGCCAATCCTCTTTCTAAAATGAAATTCTGGAGACTGCTATGAAAATTTTTATTTTCTCTGCTGGCTTATTAGTCCTTGTGGTCCTTCTTATCCATTTTTCTTTTCTTTCTTTTCCTTTCACACCGTCCTTGCACACCACAACCTCCCATGTGCAGTACGTAGGCATCTCTAGATTATTATTTTATTATGCCAGCAGCCAGATTTTCATATCTCTTGCGGGTGTTTATGAGAACATCTCTCTGATGATGAAAGTACAGTTTCAAATTTGCCCTTGAAATGTGAAGCAATCAATGTTGGCAGCAGTTATTCCTTCCTGTCACATATTTTTCTCTTTCTAGACTCAATAAACAATTTAAGAATAATCTTTTATGACAATGGTGCTGTAATTCAATAGGTTCTCCTTTGCTTTCTCATTTGTCTTACATTTGTTCAAATCAAGACATAAGGAATCTAGTGGATAGCAGAGACAGCATCTGATTCAATCATTTCATCACTAATTGGTTCTGTGATTAGTTGAGACAAGCAATGGAGAAGGTAGATACAAGTTCCTACAATTTCCAACCCATCTGTTATGTGAAATATCCACTAACTTATTCAGCTTCTCATTTTCCTAAGTTTGAGGAATCCTCCTCACTGACAGGTTAAGATTTTTCTGGGGTTTATTAAGGTGACAGTAGTCTGCTTTTGCATAGTGTGCCTAAATTTTAATGTTGGCTCCCTGCAGTACACACCAAACCAGTTTGCCAGGAGATTAGTCCATATATCTCTACTGGCAACATTATCAGTCGAGGCTGAAAAATAACCATTTAAAGAATTTTAATGTTCATGAGAAATCCAAGATCAGGTATAGAAAACTTCAGTTTAGCTATGGAATCAGTGCAACAACACAGTCTGAATTTCCCTCAAACATTACTGGACAGACTAACTAAAATATGGAAAAGCCAAGGCATTTTACACATTCATTTAAATTTTGGGCCTCTCTGCATACTATATGTATCTCTTTTTTCATCTGAGTGAATTTTTCGTTGAAAATCAAAGCTTTGGCACTGTCTCCAAGTTCTCAAGAATTTAATTCCAATGTTGCTGATGTTATGGCTATTACTTACAAGAAAAACATATAAAACCTTGTTTCTCTGAACACAGTTGGAGCCAAGTAACTTAAAAGGCTTTTGCTCCAAGTCTAATTCAGACAATTTTTAACACGAAAGAGCACAACCAATCCTCTGTTCAGAGCATCGTATGTATGAGCCCACGTTTACTTCCTGCTTTTCTGCCTCCTTCCACCCATTCCCCAAAGCAGCACTCAGTGAGTCTACTGACTTTCATGGTTGTTATCTGCTTTGAATGTTTTTGTTTACAGAAATTTATTTTTTACTGTCTAATAGTTTGAACTCAACAACAATACAATTTTGAGGGCAAATATGATTAATTAGCTATTTAACTACAGGGCTTAATGGAATGATGTAGAAACAGATATTGTGATAATTCTACAAGCTTTTACCTGTATCTCCACCAAAAGAACATTGGCCCATCAATGGAAAATCCCATTTAACTCTGTATTTTCTACAAGTTCAAGTTGTTAGCAAAGACACTCAATTTGCCAAAAGATGTGTCTGGTTAGTAAAGTGGATAAATTAGTGTTACAAGTGTCAGCTAGATCTGATGCTCCTTTTTCTAAGGATTGTGTCTGCAGGACTTTCTCCTCCATAATAGTTCTGGCAAATGCTTAGGAAAATCATTGGGAACAAATAGCTAGAGTAAGGCTAACACAAGTGAATACGGCATGTTGCTCCACCAAAACCTACCATGCTTTAAAGGGAAAATGGTAGCACTACAAGTCCTCATGACAAAGGATTTGGTTCACCATTGTCCTAGTCTTTCAAAATTTATGTAAATGTATAGGGAAACCCAAGTAGAAGTTTAATTCAGTTTGTGATTTTGATCTGCCATTCATTTTGAAAGCCCCTTTGGAAGACATGAGTGCAACCAAGCTACCCGATATTTCTCTTCTTCAGAGGATCAAGAGTATAATCTGGTCTAGAAATGCTCCCTACATTTCAGCAGTAGTATGACAAATGATGAGGCAGTATAACCTCTGAAGGGGTGCTGAAGAACTAAAGTGAATACTATGAAGACAATCCTCAGTAGTTCGACTGTCTGCTGCTAGCCCTAATGCATTTCTTTGTAGTACAGAATATTCTGCCACCCCTCATGAATATGCGTTAAGTGCCATTTTCAGTACATTACAGCATTTTAGACAGCTGCTCATTCTTATGGTTGGGCCTATTACAGTTTCATTTGCTTTCCACTGCCTATCATGAAAAGTTAAATATACTCTTTGGAGGTACAGCAGTCCTGCAAAAAGTACCACTTGTTGGACCTGCTATGTGCTTTTATTCTCACCATTTCCTCATTCTTTTTGAACCTGATGTATAATCCCTCTGAAATGGGTCCCTTTATGCTATAATTTGGAGCTGTTCCACTTTTTAATTTATGCTATCGTCACTAGCTAACATGATCCCTAATCTCAGTAGCTTTTATCAAGTTTTATCAGAGGTTCTGCTTTGAGTTGTTTGTATTAATAATAGCTAAGAGCACTCTGACTTGGAGCAGCAGTGTGTGTTGCCTCCATGCCCAGCTGCTGCAGGGGCTGACCTTCCTTCACATATGAAGCAGCGACTAATGAAAAAGCGCTTCCACCTTTTCTTCTTTTCAGGTTCACACATCCTTGAACATATACTAGTTTAAAGTTTGTTTGACATCTTAGATCAGCTGAAGGTTGTAAGTAATTTAAAGTCATTCGTCTAAGTCAGCACCTAAAATGAAAGCAGTAATGGTTTGTTCCATAGGGAGTTACTTGTGAGCAGCTAAAAGTGTGTAACAGTCCATTGCACAGTGCAAAGCCGAGCTCAGTAGAAAGTAGATGAAAACCTATACAGAGTTTAAAGGGCATCAGCAATTATTCATTTTACCCCAGACAGTCAGTACAGGGGCCACTTGTCTTTTTATCAACGGTATCTGATAACATGAAGAAATTAATAATTTACAGAGGGCAGGCAGTACTTTTCCATTAGAAGCTATGCGGAAAGGAAGAAAGAACTGCTGGCACAGGCCAGAATGCTCCCCACAAGGTCGTTCGGCCTCTGTGCTGCGAATGTGTTTCTTTTTAACCCTTTCATAATCAAGAAAAAATACAGCTCCAAATTACATGCATATTTACCTTTACTGAGTACAGAAAAAAAACATAGAGCCATGGATATATAGATATCAAAGGACTTCATGCCTTTGTTATCCTCTGGTCTTGCAAGCTGTGTAGGTTTGGATCTAGAAGTACTTTAGGTGGGAGATCTCACAAGAATCCTGGATGCTTTTGGGACAAAAAGCTGAAGGTCTTATTCAGTCCCACTGTCACTGTGGAGTTGGCATAGCAAAACTCAACAGTTTACTCAGTGGCCAAAAGAACAATTAAACATGGTTTCACCCAAGGTGTTTACCCACCAGCCTTGCCTTCCCACTTGTCATGGGTTAGCACCCTTCCTGCTTTTGAGGTTTTTTTTTTCTTTTCTTTTGGCTCTGTTTCTTCGGGAAAGTGATGTTTGCTGCAACAGGTGTAACTTTCATCCAGAACTTGATAGAACCAATCAATTAACTAATTTGAATATAGACAGCTCTATTGAGCCACTTAGAGAAGGGTTAAATGCTGTAAAATACAGCATTTAAAGAGGGACAAGGCAGGAATCGCTCTCTTGCTTTTCTGGTGTTGGCAGAGGTAACTGAGGGCCCTCTCAGCCCCGGGGGAGGCTGGGCCGGCCCAGTGGGGCCCTGCTGGGCCCTGCCTGCACGAACCTGTGTGGCCCGGCGGGGGCCAGGCCGAGCCATGGTCCAGCTCTTCTGTGGGGCCACGGCCTTTCTCCTCTCAGCCCCAGGGGCCAGGCCACGGCCCTCGGCCCTGTGTGGGCCAGCTTCTCCTGGCGGGCCGGGCTAGGCCCTGGCCGCTGGGCCCGGGGGTGGGGGGCTGGGCCATAGCCCCAAGCTGCCGCTTGGCAGAAGCCTAGAGAGAAGAGATAGAGGAGATGCTAGAAAGCTGAAATTCTTTTGTAAAGCTATGATGATGGACTAAGATATATTAGTAATTTCATTATAAGCTTGGGGACGGGGGGAAAGAGCTTTCTAACTGCTTGTGTTACAATGGATAGATGAGGTGAACCAGAAAACCTGTGTTCCACGTGGATAGATGAGGTGAATAAGAGTACCTCTGTTCCACGAGCGAAAGTGCCTGTGCTATAATGGATAGATGAGGTGCAGAAGGAAACCTCTGTTCCTACAGATGAAGATGATTTTGGATCTTTTTCCTCTATCTTCTTCTTTCCTGGACTGCTTCATACCAAGGTGGAGGCCTGGAAGAGTGCTTCCTTGCTTCTCAGCCGCAGCAACCCCTAATCTCTATGTCCTTGAAGCACAAAAGCTGGATTTTTTTCCTCTCTTCTCTCTCGGGCTCCATTTAAAGGCACAGAAATCATGTCTGGGTATAGACTGGTGATAGGGGATATAACAGCATAAAGTCACCCCACAACACCCCTCCATCCCTTCATGGCCCTTGTGGCATGCCCTGCTCCAGGGGACATCTGTGGGTGGTTGTCAGCAGCTGCCTGTGTGCCCACAGCCTGTCCCATGCACACACATTAACACTGGCACTGCCAAACAGGATGCACCATCACCACCTCCAACCTGCCTTTTCCTTGGTACCAGCCTGGATCTCTTCCTGCAGCTCAGACACAGCTTCTTGCATAACATCTGGGGTTGCCATTAACTCTGTGGTGTTCAGATTATAGTTTCTGAGAGGAAAGAAGGACAGACAAGCAGATCCTCAGCACAAGGACAGAGGTTTGATATGTTGTCCAAGGAAGCCAGGCTAAAACTTTAAAAAAGTTTACCCAGGCCATATGCTAATGAAATATTAGGGTTATATACTGGAAAGAGCAGGAAATTATAGCATTATGATTCCTACAGAAACACTGGCCTCTTCTACATGCATTGTCTTTGATTAAATCTGCTAAACCTGTAGTTTATCACGGCTCCATCCACGTTGTTAAGAACAATAAAATATAATAGATGTGCAATAATGAAAAGAATTAGAATTTGTACAGCGTGTACTTAGATTAAATAATTGCTTAGAATATGCAGAAACTGTCAAAAATCCAGAGACACATCAAAATTGCAAGATAACAGTTTTATGCTCGCATATAATGTCTTCCTGTTCCTGATGAAAATGTTTTTGGAAGACTGTCCTGAAAAGGAAATGAAGTGGGGAAAAAATCTGCAGAATTGCCATGCATGGTGTTTACGAGTTTGTTTCTTCATTTTGTTTAACCATGTTTAAACCATGTGCATTTCCAGAAGAATTTTTAATGCAAATTTTTTAAACAGGAGTATGAGCGCAACATCAGACAGCATAGAAAGTCTGTGCTGAAATACTAACACAAGGACAGGATTTCATCAGGCTTACTTAAAAACTTCCACTGATGCCGTAGGAACATTCTCAAGAGTACAGTCATTTATAGTTTTATAATTGGCCAATCAAGGTTGGATTTCTTTTCCTTCTAGCATAGTTATTGAAATGTATTTTCATGATTCATGGAACTCTCTTTATGTGTCAAGATTTTTCCCCGATGATATATCAGGTTTCCTTGTAGGCTCCTATTCATCTTCTATTTTCACTCTGCAGGTAGATTGAAGGAGGAGAATTATGAAGGTGCCCAGCACTGCTCTAAAGTTGAGGCTGAAATGAAATTTTCACTTAAAGGAGGGATCCAGTCACTTTACTATGCACAAAATATACTCCATTGTTCTTAAAATTACAGTACTTACAGAGCATGCAATGGATTTTCTCAGAATTTACAAGTAAATCCATGATTTAATTTGAGTTAGAGTTAATTGGAAGTAGGCACTTTTACACATTCTGTCAGACTTTTATTTATCCCTAATGACTTCTGTTATAAAATACAGACTCTTCATTATTCATATATCATCAGAATTCTTTGAAGTCTTTCCATAGGACATTTTCAAAGTAATTATTTTAGAAATTATGTCCTTTTTTGCTGTTATTCATCAGAGCTGTGAGTTTCTAATTTCTCAGTGAGAGAAAGGAAAAGTGTTGCTTAGGGGAATCCTCAGGAGATCTCTCCTTGGCCACCCCTGGATGTTGCTCTTGCTCTGACAGTCCTCAGGGGACAGAAAAAAAGAATCAGTTTGAGTCAATGACAGCTTAAATCGCTATAATGCCATAATCATTTTGTTATTACACAGTGTCACACCAGGACTAAGGTTGTCCAAACAGACAGACATTGCTTGGTGACCTAATATTACTGCATTTTTCTTAAGTTGTGGGTAGCCCTAAGTTTCTGCAGTGTATAATGTTTGTTTGGGAGATAATTCTGCCTTCACTATCTTATTTTACCCTATCTGTAAATGTTTATTCTTTTATTACTGCAGGGTCTAGGAATTCACATGTCCCAAAAGCTTTGTACTAAATGCTACACAAACAGAGAACAAAAACCTCTACCACCCCGATAAGTTGCACTTTAATTCCAAAAGATGAAATAAAGAATAGAAAACCAAAGGGAAATGTACGAAAAAGATAAGATATTTCTGGCCTGGATAATAAGCAGTGATCTCAGTCCACTCCTGGCCAGACTAGTGAGAAATAATATAAGCCTTGCAGCAAAGGGCAATCTCTTAAGGAATGATCTGTAAGAGTCCAAGGATTTCACTATGCAAATACCCTGGCATAAGGGGCAACAGGGGAGAAAATATACGTGAGTTGGTTAAGAAATATATGGAAGGTGCAGGGAGCTGGATAGCTGGAGACGGGCAGCAATATGCTGATGCAATTAAAAGTGCCAAAGGAAGTACAAGTGATGGGAGGATATCAGATGAGACAAGTGACTTGCTTTCACCCCACAGGGAAAGGGCTGGAAAGGGAGTGGCTGAGTTACCAGTAAAGAAAATAAATTATCTTTGCTTCACTTACTGAATTGATGGGAAAATGAGAAACATCTTACAGCAAGTATTTAAAATGTGGAGAAGTTATTTCCCAGTTGAGGCACAGTTTTGATATTTTAAAGGAAATTTCCAGTTTCTGACAAATATCTAAAGGAAGATGGATTTATTTGGCTAGTGTACTTCAACAGGATAATTTAGATCTGTATGCAAAAAACAACTAACTCAATGCACTGTCCGTTAGTTTCCATGACCACAAAATCATAGCAACATACTGCTCTGTTAGTCAAGGGATTGAGGCTTGGTGAAAGCTCTGCAGATCTGGTTGATGTAGAGAAGAAAAATTATGGAAATGGGGAAAAAAAAGTGTCATGGTTATCACCTTGTATCCTGAGTAATGGTATGGCTGTAGGGAGTAAATTAATCTTGCAAAAAGTGGGTTTGGCTGTATGTGAAGGTAGGCTTGCTTCATGTGCCTGAAGTAGAAGAATGGCAGGAATGACAAAACAGTAAAAAAAATGGAAGGAGGCTTGGACTTTAATCCTGTTTGAATGGAAATACTCCAGGTTAAGCAATAAGAAAAAAGGGTGGGCAAAAATATGTACTTTTTTTCCCTTAATTGAAAATACTAAGGTTTTATCACAATGAATACAAATCTAATTGTCAACTTAATTGTGCTGCCATTAAAATGTATTTCATCACTGTGATTCAGACCTTGCTCATTGTCCCATTTAGATCCCTGTGCATGGGTATAAACACCAATATTCTTTACCACATGAGGCCACCTGAGCATAGCATATACATTGCGAGCCACCCATTTTCCACCTGTGGCTGCAGAGCGCTGGTGGCCCATGAGGCCAGAGCGTGTGACTTATGCCATGCCCACATTGCACCTGCTACCTAGGGTAGTCACCAGCTCTGTGACAGCACTGGGGTTTCTTCCTCAAAAACCTTCTCATTCAAACACAGTCACTGACACCAGGGTCTACTGGTGCATGACAAACCAAAAACGAAAGGAGCTGGAACAAATATCTGTGGTCAAGATAGCTCTGTCATTCAGTCAACTAAGGAAAGAGATCTCAGTCACTGGTCCTTACCCAGGCTTCCTTTCCAAGGGAAATGTGGAGATGTTTTCCCTTCCATTCTGAATTTCTTTTTGGCTTTTTCAAGTTGTAGGTCCTCCCACAGAACACAAATTGCAAATTTCAAAGCAGCTGTATTTAAACTCAGCCAAGAGTATAATGCAAACAACTTTTTTCAGTAAAAAAGGAATGATAGAAAATTAAAATGCACATAGTCAGTGATTGGTAAAATAGTAGATCATCACATAAATTTGCATTAATTGCACAAAAGCTGAAAGTGCTTCATTAAATACTCTCATAATACAGTAACCTCTTTGGAAAATTATTTCTGGTATAAGCATGTAAATAATTACATACTCTCTTTCCCATGTAGTTTTATCTGCCCAAGCAAAGGGAAACAGAGTGTTACAGCTCAAGAGCACTCTGATTTTTGAGCAATTGATTAAAAAGAACAAGTATTTTAATGATGTTCATCAAAACTGCTGTACGTATATGAATTGTATATTCAAGTATCTGAGAATTTGAATTCCTAAGCTCAGTTCAGTAAGGCAAAATCAAGTGTATTGTTAGGAATCAGTGCTGAAGGTAAGGATTTGAGAGTAAATCTGATTATTTTTAATGTAAATTAGCAATGTGATACTGCATGCAAGTATGAGGATGTAATTGGTCCAGGTAGGTCGCTGTTGCAATACTTACAATGAAAACTTTGTATTCTTAATTAAAGAGTTTATTCATGGTGCAGTTTCAAATTAATATCTATTCTTAGCAATTTTTATTTCCACAGTATTTGAACACTTTACAATAACGAATACTGCTATCCTTATAACTCTAGTCTGGCATTAGACAATTTCCTTTCTTGCAAAATGTTGGGATTCCAAAATTCTCCCATTCCAGATTAGGAAGTCTCCAATTCATGAAAAATCAGATAGAATTTCTTTGGAATGGCCCATAGGTTACTGTGAATTCACCAGGAGCCCTAAGAATATTTACTTTTTTTTTTCGCTTGGAACTTCTGTATTCACAGCTGAAGTGAGTCTCCACAGCATTCTCCTGGAGAATTTACTCCTTGCTGTGTAGAGAACTGGCTGGAAGTCCGAGTCCAGAGACTGTCGTGCGTGGAGTTACATCCATCAGTGGTGTCCTCAGGGCTCAGTATTTGGGCCACTCCTTTTTAATATCTTTATCAATGACCTGAACAAAGGGATTGAGTGCACCCTCTGTCAATTTGTAGATGACACCAAGTTGGGTGTGAGTGTCAATCTGCTGGAGGGAAGAAAGGCTCTGCAGAGGGATGCGGACCAGCTGGATCAATGTGCTGAAATCAATTGCATGAGATTCAGCAAGTCCAAGTGCTGGGCCCCCACCTTGGGTTGCAGGATCACAGACTAAGCTGAGATGGAAGGGACACACAAGGATTGTCTTGTCCAGCCCCTGGCCCTACACAGGACCATCCCCAAGAGTCACATGATGTGCCTGAGAGCGTTGTCCAAATGCTTCTTGAGCTCTGGCATGCTTGGGGCTGTGACCACTTCCCCAGGAAGCCAGTTCCAGTGCCCAGCCACCCTCTGGTGAAGAACCTTTTTGTAATATCTAAACCTCCCCAACACAACTTCAGGTCATTTGCTTGGGTAGCACTGGGGGCAGAGTGGCTGGAAAGCTGCCCAGCAGAAAAGGACCTGGGAGTACTGGGTGACAGCTGAACATGAAGCAGCATGTGCCCTGGTGGCCAGGAAGGCCAATGGCACTCGGCTTTTATCAGAAACAGTGTGGCCAGTGGGACCAGGACAGTGATTGTTCCCCTGTATTTGGCACTGGTGAGGCCACACTTTGGATCTTGTTTTGGGCCCCTCATGACAAAAAAGACATTGAGGTACTGGAGCAAGTCCAGAGAAGGGCAAGGCTCTGGAGCACAAGTGTTATGGGGAGTAGCTGAGGGGTCTGGGGGTGTTTATCCTGGAGAAAAGGAGGCTGGGGAGAGATCTTACTGCTCTCTACCACTACCTTAGAGGAGACTGTAGCAAGGTGAGGGCTGGTCTCTTCTCCCAGACAACAAGTGGTAGGATGAGAAGAAATGGCCTCAAGTTGTGCCAGGAGAGATTTAGACCGGATATTAGCAAAAATATCTTCCAAAAAGGTTGCCAAGCTCTAGAACAGGCTGCCATGGGGAGTTGTCATCCTCGAAGGTATTTGAAGGATGTGTAGATGGTGTAGATGAGGCACTCGGGGACATGGTTTAGAGCTGGACTTGTCAGTGTTAGGTTTACAGTTGGAGTTGATAATCCTAAAGGTCTTTTCCAACCTAAGTAATTCTATGATTCTATGATTTTTTTTTATTTATTTTAGCAATACTGTCTGGATCTTCTTGACAAAACGTTTGGTGAAAGGGTTTAATTCCTAATGCAATGAAGACATGGACAGATTCCTGGGAAAAGTTTCATTTTTTTCATTTTTATCCGAAGAAAAATTTAGTTTAACTATTTTAAATATCACCTATCAGAGGTGGGAGTTTGCCATTCCCCCAAATTTTAGATCAGACTTGGGAGTAAGTGGTAATTATAAATTTTATCCAGGAATACAGAAATTAATGGCAGTCTCCCAGATCCATACCATGGATCTTCCCAACTTTGCTGTCCTGTTAGACGGGGGAAAAACTATAGCTGCCCATGTGATGTGTATTGTAATAGTAACTTTTTGGAGACAATGCAGAAGGACTTTCACATTTCCAAATGTAGATGGAAAACCTGCTTTGGCTTTCAATTGACAGGTTCTTCTAGTCTTCACTTCTGATTTTGATTCAGCTGTCTACCAGAAGGAGTCATTAGTTTAAAGGATGCTTGTGAACATCTCTTTTAAGACAGCTATGGGCAGGGTGCACTATCGTGGGTTAAACAGCGCTGGTCGAAGGAGTTTGCTTTCAGAACAGCACTTTCAGGCAACGCCTGAATGCTTTGCATCCAGAAGGATCAGCTGTGTGTGGGAGGCAATCTGGAATCCAAGTGAGTGCTTTGGAAAGAGAAGGCATCAGAGTATACTTACTTAAAGCTCCACACATATTGCGACTACAGTAGTAAACACCCACTAAGTGTACAGCATATTTGCTGTTTTCAATCATAAATGCCATTTCCTTTGTGAATTTATGACGAAATTATATCATACATAAGTTAGGTAGAGGTGTCCCACTCTCTTTAGGTGATAGCCAATCAGCAACCAAGAGATGCACTTCAGACCCAATTTCCTCCTTAACGTGAATGTGTGAAATGTCATTGTGCATCATTCATCTGTTTGTCACTTCTGAGGAGCATTTGTTTACTCCTCACCTACTTGTAAAAGATTTTTCCTTTCTTTTGGTAGTGTTGGCCCTAACACTTCACTAATGAATGAAGCCTTTAGGCTTGTATTTTTTCCTAGGTCTAATGACAAAGATCCAATTCTGTTAGATCTTTTCTCTTCCTCTTCTAAAAAATGACAAGTAAACCCTTAACTCAGCTGAATTACAACTTAACAGCTGACTCTGCAGCCCATGCAAATCAAATGAAATCTTAAAAATGCAGATGTAGTCATTAGAGTGCTAATTAATAATTTGACTGCTGCCTCTCCACTCCAGATCTTCACTGTAATTGTAAAACAGGGGGGAGGAAGTATCTTAGGGTCATATTCCACCTGGTCTTCCCAGGGGAGTAAGCATGAAGCATTCTTTTTTGTACCTGGATAGGAACTGTGCCATCTCCAGGAAAGCAGCACAAAGACTCTGTCTCCAGGATGGAAATACCTGCCTGAAGTTCCTGGGTTGTGGATGTGTATCTGCAGTTATAACTAACAGAGGGAGATGCAATTGCTTTCATCTCTCTGTCAGCAACAAGAACAAGAGTACCGAGGTCATCATGCACCAACCTGTTCATGTGGCCCCACTCCCCAGCAGAACAGGATATGCCTCAGTGAGAGGGTGGTTTTCTCTTTCCAAAGATTATCCATACTCGTACAGACTTTGCATTCTGGCATCTTGTGTGAAGAAATGTTCTGCATCCTTGAGGCAAATTTTCCTTGAACTGTCACAACCCCAGCTGCCATCACCGCTTCACCATCATGAATGGGGGCTGCCATCATCTTTAGTACTTTTGCAATCATTCCTTTCTTTCATGAATGAAAAGTTTAATAATGCTTTAGCAAAGAGTTCTGCTGCATCCTTTAAATGAATGATGCTGAGATTGTTTTGTAATCATTACACTTTGGGGAAAGAATAATTCTTGTTTGGAGGTGAGAAGCACTGACAATGGGGATTCCATTCTTTACCCACTTCCTTCTCCTCCCCAGCCATGAGCAGAACATTCCCTTACCTTGGCTGTCATTGCTATAGTTTTGATTATGTTCCTTTGAAGTCATGGGGGTTTTTTATGTTAAAGCTCTGTCTTAATTGCTAGCTAACCATCATTCCAACTTTGCATCCACCTGCAAAAAGTAGAAAGTTTTTTTCAGTTAAAAAAGACACTTTCAAAAATTTTATAATGTATTGATTCTGGTGTCATTGTGACTGCATTGTTAATGCTTACATTATTTACATACAAAAAGTACATAACTGACATTAACATATATCAGTGTTTGTACAATGGTGACAAAACTGTACCCTCACCATGAAAAATTCATGTGGTCTGTTAGAAAATCTTTATTGTTCAATGAATTAGAAGATTCACCCAAACGTATGCGTTGTATTTAACCTGTACACTGCCAGCTCTCTGTGCTTCTTCATACATCTTGCAACACTTGTTTTCTCAAATTATCAGTTCTTGAGTTATTTTATTCCTTCAGAATCTGAAATGTTTGTATCTGTAGAAATATTTTTCTAACCCTCATCATCAGAAAGAAAAGCATGAAAGCAAAAACACTGGAGCCTCAAAAAAACAGAGAGACTTTAAAACTTTTCATTTTCTTTTAAATGGTTAGAGATACAGGTAGAAGTGAAAATTTGAGCAGGTTGCACCACATTATTTATAAAAAGAAAAGAATTAATCTTCTTAGTTGAAAATCAATGTGCTCTTAATGGCACATGTGTAATTAAGTTCTTCTGAGTCTGCTGTGAATTTAGACTATGACCATTTCATCTAAGTCTGGTAATATAGGGAAGTCTTAAAGATGTAGCAAAGGGGCCAGAGACAAAAAACAATTAGAGGCAGCACATTTAAATTATGGAGCTATAAAAAGACATGGGTATAAATGTTCTCATTTTCAGGGCTGCAAAAGAAATTTCTATTGAAGTCTAGCGAAAAGGAAAGAGAAAAAACAGAAGACAGATTCCAATGAAAGCACTTGTCAGATTAGCTCTATTAATTAACCATAAAAATGCAGATCAAGGATACTTGAGATAGCATTAAATCCTCCTCACACAAAACTTTCGCCACAAAAACCTTATTCAGCGGTGTGGAAGAGAATTTTCTTCCTGTCTAGATAAACATTTCATGCTTTTCCAAACAGCCCAGATTGTGGACTTCTGTGTATATATCCCTGTGAGTGATTTTTCTAACTTAGCTTTTCTGAATGTGAAACATTTGGAACTCAGTATACACATACAGCAAGCACTCACACAATATGTGCCAGATCAATATTTCATGTTTACAAAATGATTTTTTTCAGCAGAGTGACATTTTATCTCTTCTAGTCCTTCATCCTCACTGTCAAATCTGAAACACAGAAAAGTAATTTTTAAATTAAGAAGTAATTTCTTTCTCGTCTTAGATACAGTAATGGTTTTCTAGTTGTGATATGGCATGACTCGTTATGCAAGGAACCAAGCAAAGCTCTGCTTCTCACTTTGCTGTTGTGCAGTGGGCCAGTTCTGCCAAGAACCCTGTGGGTTTCCTCATCTTAAGGGCTGAACTTTTGATCAACCCTGAGGGAAAAATGCAGGGACAAAATAGTGGCTCTGAGGTCTTTCTTAGCTTGGAACAAAACCTCCTCCAGGCAGCAAAGTAAATAAACTAAAAGGCTCTGGTAGTAGCAAAAGAATTAGCCCTCTTCCAATCTCTTTGCAGTATTGACTACAAAATCTTTATAGGGTAGGTGAGACCAAAACTTACCCTGATAGAAACACACCCTACAAATTCAGGATAGATTGAGCCACACACTTGGATGCAGAGGTTTACACAGGTTGCCTGATGAGGTCTGTCACATCTTATGGCTGAAAGTTTGGAGCATGTGGATGTGGTCCTCCAGGTGCTCTAAAGGATAGCCCAAAACAGACTGTGGTCACCCATAGAGAACTAGGGGACTTACAGGACCATGCTGTGCCTCAAAGAGATGGATGGAAAAGTGAGTTAAGTATTTACTCTCCCTTTAGCACCTTCTGGACAGTGTGGAGGGACATATATGGAACATTTTGGTTTTGGTGAACTGAAAAGAAATGTTTTTCTCTACAGGAATGATCAACAGAACACAAAAGGGTATGATTAGTTTTTTATGAGAATGTATCAATTTTTATGGTTTTTCTTGATCTTAAGAATGAATGCATTCTGAGGATCTGAAAAACTATGGACAGTTTTTCAAGCATGCATGATTATCCCAGGCACCATGCTGCAAGTCTTTAGATTCAGATGCACTAAACCAGGCTTTTTCAAGCAGTGGCTTTAATGGCATTTCCATAACGCCCCAGTAACTTTTGAGCCTGGCTGCTCACCTACGATATTTTACAGAGATTTTCAATTGTGAATTAAAGAATGCAAGAGCTGATACAAAGTGAGATCACAATAACGTTCTTTCTTTGCCCAAGACTTCTGTCAGAGGTGTTCAGTTAGAGAATTTTGCTGCAGAATGCAGCTTTAAGGCAAAACCTATGTCTGAATTTTAGTGCTTGGGTTTCAGTCACGTGACAAAGCCTCCATTTTGTAAGCAAACTTCTAAAATAACTAATTCCCATTCTTTTGTTCTCTCCTTCTCAAAGTTGCAGCACTTTCTTGCTTCAAATTTTCAAGGAAGTCTTCCCAGAGGAAAGTTCTTTAATCATAAATTTAAGCACCACCTGCCTCATGCAGACCTAAACACTGGAAACCATCCATGTAACCTTCTGATTCTGTGAAAACTATGTTAGTTTCAAATGTGGCCTCCAGAACAGACATAAATGAGATGCATGCAGAAGGAGGAATAGGAGCGTGCCAAGAAGTTTCAGTTTAACATAACACATCGTGACATAGTCACACGTTTTCATTGTTTATTTGTTTACCTGAACTCCTGATTCTCTCACCCCTAGTGTCACTAAGTTTATATATTGAACAGGGTTGCACATTTTTATTTCATGGTATGATACATGGAAATAATTTAATAACCCAGAAAATAAGTAACGGCACTAAAGGGGACTGAATTCCAAATACTTCAGAAGGGTCAGAATACATGATATGTTTCTTTTAGAGAAAGCACAGTATTCTAAAGCCTCCAAAATTACACTAACTAGGGGAAAAAAAAAAAAGTTCTTCCAATTCTCATGGCAGTAGAAATTCTAGACATAAAAGCTAAGGAAAATAAAAATAAGTTAGGTATTTTTAATCATTCCAGGATACTTTTTTTTAAAATATGACTTATTTAATCTCATTTGAAGTTGGCCCATTAAACCTAATGCTCTGAACACTATGTGATCTGAATAAATTGTGTCTATAGAGCCATCCCCTCTAATGCAAAGTCATAAGGAAAAAAATATAATAAACTAAGTCATTAATTCACTGCATCATCACTTCTCAGTAGCTTGACACTTCCTGAGTGCTATAAATTTTTGTTGCTTGTTTTATCTGTCTCGACTGATCTTATGGGCATAAAAAACTGCCAGGATAGCATAAGATTTTTGGAAGCTTTCATATAACTATAACAAGTTCTTTACAAACTCGCAAGTAACCAGCTTGTCTGTTTAAAAATGTTAAAAATCTGGTTTTGGATCAGATGCCAAACTTCCTTTCTGACATTTTCTATTTGCTCTTCAAATGTACCTGGATAGTATAACTATGTATATGACTGTTTCTCAGATACAGTGAAGATGCAATGTTATTTGGATTGGAAAGATGGTGGGTTTTATTCAGAACTGCTCTTTTGTAGGTCAGTCCCCAGCCTGTGCTGGTACTTGGGGTTATTCCTCCCCAGGTGCAGGACCCTACACTTGCCCCTGCTGAGCCTCATTAAGTTTCCCTCTGCCCAACTCTCCAGCCTATCAAGGTCCCGCTGAATGGCCGCACAGCATTCAGGTGTATCAGCCCCAGTTTTGTACCACCAGATAATCTGCTGAGCGTACATGCTATCCCATTGTCCAGGTCGCTGATAACCAAACTGAGTAAAACTGGACCCACTACTGATCCCCAGGGAATGCCATGGACTACAGGAGTCCTACTCCACTGANCCATGTCATCACAGAAGGTTGTCAGATTGGTTAAGTGTGATTTCCCCTTGATGAATCCATCCTGACTATTCCTGATGACCTTCTTTTCTTCTCTTCTCTATTCTTGGTGATAACCAGCAGAATGACCTTTTCCATAATCATTGTAGGGATGGAGGTGAGGCTGACTAGCTGATAGTTTCCTGGGTTCTCCTTCTTGCTCTTTTTGAAGATAGAAGTAACACTGGCATTCTTCCAGTCATCAGGCACCTCTCCCATTCTCCATGATTTTTCAAAGGTTATTGAGAGTGGCAGAGCAAAAACATCTGCCAGCTCCCTCAGCACCCATGGGTGCATTCCATCAGGGCCCATGGATTTATGGGTGTTAAGTCTGCCTAGCTGATGATTCACACAACCCCCAAAATATTGATTCTTCTTTTTGCCAAAAAAGGATAACTGTAAGACTATCACCTAATTACAGTAGTTGACATAAAACGAGAGGAGGACAAGAAATGTCCTCTAATTTCCTCCCATTAAAACCCTTCCACATTACATGGAATAATATTCATCAGGGAGGAAAAGGAGACCAGGTGTGATTATTAATGTACTTAGATTGTACAGAGGCCTCCCTGTGGCACAGAGAACCCAGATTCCAGTCCCTGCTCCACCTCTGCAATTTTCCTCCTATGCAATTTTGCAGTTATCATTCAATGTCATCGAAAAGCTGACCTCCGTCTGATACCACAGGCCTCTCTCTATGTAGGCACACGATACTGTTACAGAAGTGTTGGAAATACTGTCCCAGCAGCTCTCCAGCTAGCAATGTGCTGGGAAACCTCTGAATACCAAAGATTAAATAGCACTGGACAGTGATAATTTATTACTTTTAGTTAGGTTGGTGAGTGTGAGGAGAGAGGATAGATAGGTAAAAGTGTACTTGTTACAATAATTTTCTGACATGCAAGTTTTCCTCTCTTCATGAGCCTGTAGTAGATGGGTGACATGATATCAGTTTTTGTTTTCTTCAGGGTTTTTTACTGCCATATATTTTTAGACAAGCTGAGTAGCTGTATTTCAAATGTCCGTGATGAAGGAAGGTGGAGGGGATGCTGTGAACTGGTGGCAGACAGGTGTCAATGCATGTTCAGAGAAAATGTAAGTGATGAGCAATGAGGGTCCTTTCTGAACTAATCTGGCCCACTTTTTCTTCTCTCCTGCTGACAAGACAAGAGTCAGAAACTTTCATCAAGCC
>VYZQ01063799.1:35264-46398 GCA_013400655.1 Mystacornis crossleyi | reverse complement strand
CCGCGCCCCCGCCCGCACCCGGGCCCCCTCGGCTGGGCTGTCCCGGGGCCGCCGCCGCCCGCCCGCGGCCAGGGCAGGCGGTGGCTATCCCAGCCGGGAAGGGCGCCCAGGCTCCTGTGCCCGGAGCAGCCCTGAGCGTGCTCGGGTTTCAGCAAACGCCTCCTCCCTTGCCCCGCCGCAGCCCCTCCGCCTGTTCTTGGGCGAGATCTGAACTTTGCGCGGGTATGGAGTGGGGAGCCCTCGGGGGTAAGCGGAGCCCAGCCGGCCTCGGAGCTCATCCTCGCCCTCCTTCTGCTTCTCCCAGGTGTGCTGCATTATACGGTTTCCCGAAACCGTGTAATGGAGAAACGTCACGCAACTGGTCTCAAGGGAAAGATCTAGAGAATTTGAGTTCCTTTGGTACCAAGCCGGAAAGGGTGTGGATATGCCAAAATCCCTTGTGCTCTGGGAGGCATTAGGGCGACTGAGTTCCGCTTATGAAACTGATTAAATCAGACACTGGGGAGGGGCTCTGATTCGTTACTTCCATCCTACCTTTAATAGAAACCAGACCTTCTGTTAACATATAGTCCAAGAAAATTGCAGGTTTATTCCTGGACCTGGAAGCTCACATTATGGTGCTGGCGTAAAGCTGGTGGTCACACCTTCAGAAAACAGACTTTGAATTGGGCTAATGATAAAACTTATGGGGCAAGGAGTCCATCTGCTGCGTGGCTTCCTGGTGAAAGGTGTGCCCACGAAGGATTGATCCTTGGGAAGTGAAACTGTACCCTCTGCTTGGGTGAAGTAGCTGTTGGTGGAAACAGAATTAATTTCTACTGCAGCTTCTTCTCATGGTTATTGTTCCTTTAAGTGGAGACAGCTCTGTTTACCTTTTGTCATATCCCTCATTCTTGTTATCTGTTGGAGATTTGGTGCAAGATCCTAGCCTGTTCAGGAATGCATTGGTAGTCAGAACAGGATTCACCCAGTCTGTGTACTGACTTGCTGAGTGGCCCTTCAGGGTGAGCATAAAGGTCTGTGTTGGGCAGTTTAGTGTCACACCAACATGCTCTTGAGTAAACCATGGGAGCTGTACTGTGCCCACTGCAACAGTTGCATTCCTGAACAGGAGTAGTGTGACTTCCCAGTTGTTGGAATAGGCTGCTGCAGTTTCTTTAACATTTTTTCTTTCCTCTATAGGGGAATTAGAGGTGAACTGCAAAGAAATTGTGCAAAATAACTGAATTTGTGCCTGGTTTGTTCTTCTGAGCTCCAAAGTGTATTGGGGCAACCAAAAGTTAAAGTTGTGATCTGACTTTGAAAATAGAACTTCTAGTCTCAGCAACTTGATTTCATGAAGTCTTAATTACACTGTGTCTGTCTCAGTTTTTGTGCAGCCTTTCAGACTGGACAAGATCTAATTAACAGTAAGCAGCTGAACAAAAAATGTGTGACCCTTTCTCTCTCTAAGCTTTTCAGCGGTGTACAGAATTCACCATGGAAAAGCACACCAGCTGTTTTCCCTCTGCGAATCATTGTTATCTCCAAAATGTCTCACTTCTCTAAAGCCATTCACCTTGGGATGCACACATAATGGAACAGTGCTGCGTTGATACAACTCCACTGAAATAAGTCAGACTTTCAAACTCAAGTGAGAGTTGTTTGTTTTTCTTTTGTCATTATCTACGGGTGGATTATCTGAGTTGTGGATTAACTGTGCCAGGGATACAGACGTCTGCACTGGCTCTGTCCAGAGTCAAGCTGGTTAGGCAGGACTTGTTGGTTCAGGCACAGTGCCATGTGGACAAATCTGCTCTGCTTCCAGGGACAGTTTTGGCCCAAAAGGAGTTTGGTATTGAGCTGGGACTTGCAAGTTCAGAGCTGATGTCAAGTAAAATCAGCTCAGATACTTCCATACCTCGCTTTGGAATCTGCGTGGTGCAGAAATGAGCAGTGAGTGAAGGGCCTTGCTGGGCATGAGGGAACCCCTCACAGAGACCACTGGTGCATCTGTTCTTAATTCCTGCCTTTATCAAAAATCTCTTCCTAGAGCTGGAGGATTTGATCAGTGTGTACTTGTGCACTGTAAAATGGAGGTCCCAAAGTATCTGAGTTTCGTGCTTGGACTGGAGAGGTCATGAAACATATGAGAATGAATTTGTCTCGTTTTGGGGATTCATTTGGAGTTGAAAAAGTCTTTGTTTCCTTTTTCCCTCCTCCCCCAGTGTTGAAGAAGCTCACACAGGAAACTTTCTGCAGGCTGGAGCTCTGTGCCCTGGTGTTCTGGGGGAGCCTCTGTGGCACAGGACACACAGTGCTGGGACTGGATGTAAACTAGAACAGCCCATGGTGGGAAGGGGGAGGAGAGCAGCTGGCCAGGCTTGTCCAGATTGTCTCCCTCCAGGCTCTCCAAGGAAGTACATTTTGCAGATGTGCTTGGAGTTTGACAGGAAGTTTGCTGAATGAGTTTTCTGCAGTGCTGTACATTGGTACAGAGAGTACAGCTTTGTCCTAAACAGTGAGAATTCTGACTTGGGGCTCTTGCCCCTTTGAGGGGATTGCCAAAACACAGCTTCCATCACACAAGTGATCATCCACACATACTTGTTTCAGACAACCTGAGACACTGAATGAGATGTTGAGTTACTGGTTCTGTGGTGCCACCTTGTCTAAGTAGTATTAGGGAACAGATCCATTAGGATCTGCTTGTTGCAGAGGAAGAAACCTAATTTCATGTGTCATGTGTCAGGTATTTATGGTGAGAGGAGTAGGAGAGGAGAAACTTTACATTTGCTTTACATAGTCAGATACTGTTTGATTTTGACTCCAGAAGTTTTTTACAGTCTTTTCTGAAAGGGGTTGTTTGCAAATACTACTGGGAAACCTTTTTGGTGACTCCAAACAGAAATGCTGTGGCTTTTAGAAGCTTTCATTTGATGTCTTTGAAATTCTCACTTCTCTACTGCTATTAAAAAAAATAATTGTTTTCAAAGGCTTCAGATATTTTTTAACTGGATTTTACAATCAAAACCAAAACAGCGTTCACTGGAGCTTGTAAAAGGTGTTTTACAAAGAAGTTATATCTGTTTAATGGGGACATATTTATGGCAGTGTTTTGTCTGTGCATGTAAACTGGACTGTGAGCTGCTTTTTTTAGGTGTGCTTGCATACTTCTAGAAGGATTTTTCTTTTGCATAAGGTTTGTCTAGAAATTTGGCTTCAAAATTCTGGGTGCAAAGGTTCAGTGGCAGAAGAGATTTTGCTTTAAAAGTTGTTTCCCTGTTTTAGGAACTCTAATCCACCCTCTCTTTAGTGCTTAATGCCCTCAAGATTGAATTTAAAGGGAGCAATCTTGCCATTGATTTTTCATGGGAGTGTGGAGGGAGGTGCATGTGTTTCCATCTGTCATCTGTCCTAACATTTGGAAGATTGCTGTGCTCTGCAGGGCGGTGCTGTCTGTCCCTCTCCAGAGGGAGATACTTGCCTGGTTCTGACTCAGTTCCTGTATTTTGGGAGTCATATGCTGTGGGTTTTGGGCCCACTTGACTAAAAGTTTACTGTGAAATTGCTCATGGTCAGCTACGCCCAGGAAATGGTATTGGGGGGAAGCACTGGAAAAGTAATTTGGTGTCTTGGCTTTCTACTGGCTCAGATTTCTGAGTCCTTCCTGCCGCTGGGTGAGAAGGCTGTAAACAGAACTAATGCTCTGCACAATGGGGTTCTGACTTGTTCAGCTCCTTAGCTGTTGTGACCCCTCGTAAAACAGGGACTTCATTGTCCTGAGCAACTCAGACAGGGAGTCCTCTGCCTCAAGCAGTGTGCAATGCAGAGAGAGGCTTCTTTTCTTGTTGCTCTATTTCCACGGAAAGGCTGGACTCTGTGCCGTCTTTAGCTCCTTTGTCCCTCATGGGAGAGGTCAACTTATCCTGAGTGTTCAGCTGCCCTCCTGGTTAAAACTGATCCTCTGACACCATCTCTGCCACTACAGAAATAAATGGGAAACTTCTCATACATCTTCAGCTCTCTCTCTCTCGTTCTCCTTTTTCTTTCTTTCTTAGGGAATCATGATACTTCAGTTTCTCTGGGCTTCTTTTTCCTCACCTCTTGCCCTTTGTAATCTATTTATTATACGAAACAAGTTGTGAAATGGTAGAAATGACAGCTAAAATTCTAGAGTCTGGCAGCAGAACAAGGACTAATAATGCACTTGTATTTAGATCAGAGTTGGTTTTCTGATCTGCTGCTAAGACAGACAGATAAATCCCTTAAATTAAAACTCTGGAACTAGAGAGAGGAAAAAGCCTGTCCATGGCCACAAAACAAATCTGTTTGAATTGACTAATGTGTTGTGATATCCAGAATCTGCTGCAGCTTTGGAGACAGCCAGAGCAGATTCTGAATGCAGTTGTGTGCGCTAGTGGAAAATCAGTGCAAATGAATAGGATCTCTGGTCCCAGTTTCCTGCTCTGGTCCCAGCCTCCCTCTTTGTGTACTGATCCTGTGTGTCCCTTTTTGTCTGATGCGGAAGCTGTTAATGAAGATGCTCTTCTATTCCAGCTGCCTGAAAGTGAGACATTGTCTGTGGGAAGTTTTCTAATGCTGTGATAAGATGGTGGGGTTTAGGGAATGAGTTCCTTGCTCACTTTAGGCCTGTCCTAATTAACTGAGGTTTAGTAACAAGCCCTGGCAGTACAGGTTATCATGACTGTTAGGATATTGCATTTTAAAATGATAAGTAGGAAACTGTCTCATCTGTGGCAAGATTACTACATCCAGTAGTGCAGAGTAGAAGCAAGAAGTGGCACCATTACTTTCCACTTTGGTTGAAGTTGAATGGGTTAGAAAATAAGTTGTGATCTCAAATTAGTTTCACCTGATTTAACTGCTGGCTGCTGAGGTGTTCCCTGTGGCCATCTCCCTTCCTTGTGTCCACAATAACTGTTAACTGCATCAGCAAGCTGATTCTCCTCAAAGTCATTTTTTTATATGGACAGTGGACTGGGAAGTGAAGCCACCTCTTTCAGCTGTGGGTTATATTTAATATAGCATAAGGTAGCCATTTATCCACAGCCTCAAAAATGTACTCTAACTTAAGGCATGTTGTTTCTCTGTCTGTGAAACAGCGGTAATTACTCCTTACCTGCAGAGCGTGGTTAATGCTGGTTGAGATCTTTGTGTTTCTGAAATAGCTTCCAGCTGAAAAGCTTCTTTCAAGCTTTTCTGGTCACCATTGCTGGAAAAGTTTTCAGTGGCAAGTGTGAATTAGATTTACAAGTTTTTATTCCTTTCTCAGTCCTATTGAATGTTCCCTCTCTGCCTTTCTGATTGCTCATCCTTTCTTCATCCCCTCTTATGACAGGCTGTGAGTAGGGAGAAAAGATTTCCTTTCCCTTCCAAGTTCCCCGCAGTAGTTCTACCCTGGTCTTTCCCTTTACCACAGAGTGTCGTGAAGTCATTCAAAGAATGTTGTGTGCTAAAGATATACCATAAAAATAGGAGGTGGGTGATGAATTTCTCATATCAGTTTTAGCTGTTTTTCCCATTCATGCTCACTCTTTTTGCAAATGGCCCCAGAGCAGCAGCTACCAGCTAGCTGGGATGGTCTCCCTTGGCTGACGGGTGTTAAAACCCATGCTCTCTCTTCTGTGTGTTTTTAAATCCCGATGAAGCAAACAAAGTAGAAATGGCAACTGGAGTGCTGTGGAAGAAGTTTGGTGTAGGTGTTTTGGTTACAGGAACTGAGTCCCTGAGGTTTTGTGTTTGTGCTGTTTAGGAGTCTGGTAAACTCTTTTTTCTGTTCACACAAATGCAGCTTTTTCTTGCAGCAGACAGTAATTATTCTGAATTTACATGGGAAATTTATCTAAGCAGTACAGTTGAGACAACTGTAAACTGAGGAGCCAAGAGAATTTACGGCGGGCCACAGGGGGAGGCAGCCTGTATTGTTAGCACTTGGCTCCTTTTTTCCTGAGCTGGACTGTCTCTACACCAGGAACAAGTACAGTTCAAGTTATTTAAATGATGATGAGATAGTCTGAAGTCGTCCAGTGCAGCTTGTCATGCCACTTCTCACAGTGTTCTCATTACCATGTGCACATTTGCGTAGATGGCTCTGCTGGGTGAGGTACTGAGTGACTGGCTGGCAGCATGCAGTGGAGTGTAGCTTGATTTCTTGTGGTTTTTTTACTGTTTATTGCACGTGTTTAGACCTCTAACATTTTGCAAATCATTTGGAGAACATCAAAAAAAGTAAACGGCGTTCCAGGGAATAAACCTTCTGAATGACACTCTGCATGGGGAATTGTGCTTTAAATGGCTCAACTATAAATCAGACTGTGGGGGCTCCAGGAATAAACCAGTCCCATGTTTTTGTCACAGAAATGAGCTGGCAGACAGAATTAATCTTGTGTCTGCCTAGATGCCTCACAGGATCTTGCTTTATTTTCACTGCTGCAGAGTAAGGTGAACAGAGAATTTCACTTTGTGCTATAAGGAAGTTTGTGGTGGTCCAGGGACTGTGGTTAGGCTGAGTTTTAATAAGAGTAGGAGGTGGTAAAAGAAGCCAGAGGTAGGAAAACGTCATGTGAAGGAGGGCTATAAATAATTTGCTGTGGATTAGGGTCTTAATATTCCCTTGTTTTATCCTCTTTCATGGTTCTAAACAAGTTCAGGGCTTCTCTGTGAAAAGGTTTCTTTTGGGTTGAAACCACTGATTTCAGGTGGGTCTGACAAAAAAGCCTAAGGCTAACTGCATTTCAGTTGAGGTTACTGGTGCTCCACGAGCTGGAATATGATGATGGCTTGGCTGGTCTCTGCTGCTTGTCTTGTTTGACCATTAGTTGCATCTGCTGGTCCCCATCTCTCAGCACCAGCAGCTGCCTTGGGACTGGGTTTGGTGGGGCTTTTTGCTGCTAGCAAATGTCCCCTTTTGGGCAGAGGTGATCCCCAAGAGTAAGGTGCCTAGAGTAGTACTTCTGGTTTGAAGCTCCTGTTCATTATGGTTTTATGTGGGAGACTTTTTTTGGGCTGTGTAGGCCTGGTCAGGCAGTGTGACACACAGCTGGAACTATTCTGCCTGGCTGAGAGCCGCTCCAGGAGTTAGACAGGATCCCTGCAGAGAGCTGGAACACTGGGGGAAGGAACGAAATGCCATTTCATCCACGTCATGAAATGTCTTATCAGTGGCCAACTAAGTGTTGTGAGTGGGTGAGCTGCATTGGCCAGAAAAAGCTGCCTTTTATTTCTGCTGTGAAAGATGAGGAGCTCAGCACTGTCAGTCAGGCTGAGAGCTGTGGAATGGCTGTGTGGAGTTTGGGATGAATTTTTCAAGTCAGGTTCTTATAACCCTAAACTTGTAGTTTTCAGTCTATCCTACTTGTGCTTAGTCTGGGATTTGCTGCTTGGCTGTCCTGAGCAGTTTACTTGGGCAGTGCCTCACAGCTGCTCTGGCATGCTGCTCCTGTACTTCTTAACTGCTTAAATCCAGTGCCTCCAGCACCTTCTGTCTTGGGCTCATGCTTAAAAGCCTTGGTGTGAGTTAGAGAGAAAATCTGTTAGGGTTTTCTGTAAGGGCTGGTTAAGGGCTTTATTTGTTGGATGCTACTTTCCCATCAAATGTGAGGGAGAAATCTACTTGAAAGAGATCACCACGGTATGGCTGTGGTGATGTGAAACTCTGAAGCCTTCTGGGCTGTCTGGATCTGCTGAGCAGATCCCCCTGATTGTATTGCTTGGGTCTGGTAAATGCTGTATGTGGGATGGGAGAGCCAGTGGGATGTGAGGCATTCGGAATGGTGTCTCTCTGGTGTGGTCCTGTCCTTGCAGGGTTGGGAGGCTGTTTGCTGGGAGGAGGGGTTGAAGGAAGGGGCTGGGGGTGGTGCAGGGAGGAAGCTTTATGTAATTCTTGGCTGGCTTTTGATAATTGTTTTAATGAAATGGAATGCAGTGTATTCAGTACTTGCTTGGCAGAAACAGCTATTTTTTTGTTTGTTTTCTGTGTTGGAGGGGGGAAAGGAGTTGGAGTTGCTCTATTTTCCAGCTGCTTTAAACACTTAGGCTTGGATTTGTCACAAAGATAGAAGTGGAATATTGTTCTTGATGAGGGGGCAGTTGCACTGCTGTGCATGTGTGGGAAGTTGTCTTTGTACGTTGGATGTGAAAGTGGCAGGGCCTGGTCCCTGTGTTTCTCTGAGGGCTGTGGATGCCAGTGTGGTTTGAGGTGGAGCAGGTTAATTTTAAAGTACCCAGCAGTAACAGGATGAAAGTGATGTGTAAGTAAGGTGAATAAGTACATGTCCATATAAAATATATGTGCATCTAGGTACTTGATAGGAAAATTCATCTCTTTTCCTCTGTGCACTAGTTCAGGGCATAGCAGGGAAGAACATGATGAGTTCAGACAAAGAAGTCAACTTAATTTTCAGCGAAGCAGAAATTTAGGCACTGGGAATCTTGACTTCTTACTTCTTTAGACTAGTGCAAAACGGTCTCTCCAGTTATCTCTGATGTTTGTTGACTTTTGTTGCAGCATTGGTAGAGGAACAATCAGAGATCGTGCTGAGACCCCTTTTTTAGAAAGTAATTTGAAGAAGGATTTATTTCGTGTACCTCTGAAAAGGAAGTTTATTCTCATGCTGCTTCTATTTCAGTATTGCTGCCATTTCCATTTTTGGTCAGTGCTGGAGACCGGTCTCTCTTACTCATCTTTACCTCTCAAAAATCTACTTTCTCTTTGGTATTTCTAGTTTTTTTTCCCAGTTGCTCTTTTCTGTGGTCAAGAGTTCTCTTGTGAGTAACAGCCTTTGGTTTATAGAATAACATTTTTCTTTATCAAATAACAACAACAACTTTTGTTCAGGGCATTGAGATGAAGAAGCTGTCATGCGTTTAATTGCTTTATTAATACTGCTCTTATAAAAAATCCTCACTATTTCTCTTGCTGCTGCTGAAACAAGCAAGAGACTTGTGACTAGTACTTGTGTCATGATGCCAGATGACAGGTAGAATGATGGGTCATCTACCTTCTCAAGTAGAAAGAGATAAGAAAACCTTAAATATTCTCCATCTCTTCTCCATCCACTGGCTCCAATATACTGCAGTTCTAAAAATGTTCGTTTTCTGTCTAGATTTAACAATTTTCTTTCTTTCAGTGGGCCAGTGCCATGACATTGTGAAACTCTTGAGCCGCATTCTTCTACCNAAGATCCACACGACTGAAAAATGTGAAATATTTTGTTGTCATTTCCCGTTGCCCTGTTCTGTGAGTTTACGTTGTGCTTTTGGCAGCGCTTTGTCAGTTGTTGGTGATGACTTACTCTTTTTGGCTTACAAAGAGTTCAGTGTTGCTTCCAAATCTGCTCCCACCCTGTTGCAGAGAACCCTTGCAGAAATGAAAACTTCTTAAAAGAAACATCCACCATTTTGAGAGTACTTCCTTAGTAATTACATTTTTAACAAGCCAGTTAAACCACATATGACATTTGACACAAGTTCCCATTTTAAAAAAAGGGAAACAGCCCACTTCAGAGTGGTTGGCAGGTCAAGCCACCAAGTCTTTATTTATGTCTCAATATACTAACTTTTTATCTGGGTGAGATTAGCTGGGACTTTGTATCTCCTTATTGACACAGGCTTTTACAGCAGCTTGAGATACCTTGGTTTTTTAGGGGTAGATTTGCATTTGTTGAATGTTCTTTGCATTTATGCTCTTGGGAGATATATTTGTTTCTTACTGAATGGGAAGTTGCTGAAGCTAATGAAAAGGATACTTTTCAAGGACTAAAATCTGTCAAGTCTGCATTCTGATATCCCATTTAAGAGCCTTCAGGATAGGAATGCCTCACTAAGACTATACTAAATATGGATATGATTACAGACTCTCTTTAATGTCCCTATTCTTTATTACTGGAATCCTCCTTTTGCTGGTAGCTAGGGCACTCTACATCTCATTGGCAGAATTTGTGCTTCTAATGCTTTTAATGAATTCAGAATTTACACTAGTATTTCAGTCCTTTATTTAATCATATTTATGTGTGTCTCAAATTTTGTAACTGGCACTTTGCCTGGATGGGTCTATCTTCAGATCTGTTTATGCTGCTTGGATAGGATTTCCACAGCTTAAAAGATGCTATTTTTTCCCCTCAAGTTCCATGTCTATTACTGCATAACCATGCAAATCCTACTCTTCCCTTTATTGATTATAGGGTCCTCATGCTTTCCTGTTTCTGTTACTTTTAAAAAGACAGATAATTAACTTGGAATGTGCAAGCTCTGACAGTATTTTGTCTGCGACTGTGTCTGAACCCATTTTTACATATGAAGATGGAGAGGATTACAGGGATCTTTAGCAATGTTGTTATTGAGCTCTGGTTACCTGGATGCTGCTGGGGTGNAACAACAACAACTTTTGTTCAGGGCATTGAGATGAAGAAGCTGTCATGCGTTTAATTGCTTTATTAATACTGCTCTTATAAAAAATCCTCACTATTTCTCTTGCTGCTGCTGAAACAAGCAAGAGACTTGTGACTAGTACTTGTGTCATGATGCCAGATGACAGGTAGAATGATGGGTCATCTACCTTCTCGAGTAGAAAGAGATAAGAAAATCTTAAACATTCTCCATCTCTTCTCCATCCACTGGCTCCAATATACTGCAGTTCTAAAAATGTTCGTTTTCTGTCTAGATTTAACAATTTTCTTTCTTTCAGTGGGCCAATGCCATGACATTGTGAAACTCTTGAGCCGCATTCTTCTACCAATATTAAAAAAACCCCCCAAAAACAAAACCAAAAAAACCCCCTAAATCAGAGCTCTGTAGCTGTAGAGCCATCAGCAGTCTACATCAGATTGCCACCCACATCTCCCAAAGTGGACTGGGGGACCAGTTCCCACATTCATTTCTGAAACACTGTCCTCCTTTCATTCCCAGAAGCTGCTTTTAAAGCCAAAAGAAGCTGCTTTAACTAGATTTTAAACCATGTGCTTCTTGCCCCCTTGTACTCTGTTGTCTTTCAAAGCTATTGCTTGCCCACTATCTGTGATTACTTGGGTTATTTTAAGTTGCAGTGCAGTGCTCGTCAGACTGAAAGCTTCATTTTAAAACTTTATACCTATTATAGTTATAAGTAGTACCAAGATCCACACGACTTCTAATA
>VYZQ01063799.1:4150-35143 GCA_013400655.1 Mystacornis crossleyi | reverse complement strand
GAATTAAGAATTTACACTAGTATTTCAGTCCTTTATTTAATCATATTTATGTGTGTCTCAAATTTTGTAACTGGCACTTTGCCTGGATGGGTCTATCTTCAGATCTGTTTATGCTGCTTGGATAGGATTTCCACAGCTTAAAAGATGCTATTTTTTCCCCTCAAGTTCCATGTCTATTACTGCATAACCATGCAAATCCTACTCTTCCCTTTATTGATTATAGGGTCCTCATGCTTTCCTGTTTCTGTTACTTTTAAAAAGACAGATAATTAACTTGGAATGTGCAAGCTCTGACAGTATTTTGTCTGCGACTGTGTCTGAACCCATTTTTACATATGAAGATGGAGAGGATTACAGGGATCTTTAGCAATGTTGTTATTGAGCTCTGGTTACCTGGATGCTGCTGGGGTGTCTGAGGTGGTGGTCATGCTGGTGGTTGAGTCGATACAAGAGCTTGCTGCTGCTGAAGGGGGAGATGGCTTTACTTTTACTTATCCTTTCTCCTTCTGTGCTCTCTGACTGTTTGGACATAGCCCTTCTTGCTGACTGCTGTGCTCATCTCTTTCCTGAACCAAAAGAAGACAGCTTTGTTTGACTGGGTGTATGTTCTGTTGGACTGGTTCACAGAGGGGTCTTGTGAGAGCCAGAGCCTGGACAATAAGTGGCAGCAGCGTATGTCTGGAAGACAGAGTAAAACCTCTCCAATTGTGGCAACGGTGAGCTGTTAATTTGCCTTTCTGCATCTTATGAAACTGTATCCTTCACTCCAGGGTGCTCACTGTCCAGTGGAACTCCTGTGCTCTGTTGAACTCTAAACCCTGATGTAACATGTTTTCCTTCCCTAGGTGAGTTAGAATCAGCAGTTACCAAATTAAGATCTCCAAGCTCACAAGTGCTCTACAGCTGTTCTGAGGGGTCCCCTTGAGAGGTCAAACCCATGCACTTGTCGTTTCCACCTGAGGGCTCTGGAGCACAAGCACACCAGGATTGCTGTTGCCCAGAGATTTGGAGACCACTGCTGTATGTTCACAGTGTTGTGATTTGCCGCTGTTGATTTCACACTAAGCTACTGCTTAGAAGCTACTCAAAAGAGTGATCCAGTCCTGGATCAGCATGTGTTGTAACCTCAATGCTGTTTATGAGTACTTTCAGTTACACAAATCTCAACCAAATACCAATGCAGGGCTTAAAAAATGCCCTTGTATACCCTCTTTTCAGTGGGCGTGTAGAGGATTGCTTGTTGTAGCTGGGGTACTGCACACCTCTACACTCAAGCCTTGAGCTTCTGTTTATGCTCTTTACCAGAGCTGTGGTTTAAAATCCACAGGGTCTTGTTTCCTGCTGGTTCTATTCCCATCCTTGAGCTCTTTGTCTAGTGGAGATCCCTTTGTACCAGATTTGTCATATGTTTGTAGAATGGCTGTGCTGTGTTTTGACCTAGTGCTTGGGAGTAGCTGCATGCTGATGTAGCAGGATGGGTCTGGTTCCTCAGTTATCTGGCTTGGCTGAGCCCTTCTTCCTGTAGGAATACAAGGGAGTTGGTATTTTGCCCGATGGCCTTGGCCCTGGAAATTTTCCCTGAGGGGTCAATTCAGTGGGTGCTTGTTTGGTGTTCATTAATTTTTTTGTTTTGTTTTGTTTTGGCAGAGGAGAGCAGATCCTGTTGGACTTCTAGAAACTTTCAGAGGGAAGCCAGCAGCAAATTAAAATTCTTATGACATGCACAAGAAGGGTTAACTTAATATCTTGCATGCATAAGGATAAATAAAGGACTAAAAAAGACAGTGTATTGGTTACTAGTGTTTTTGGGTTTATTAATTTTTTTTTCCCATCAAGAATGTTGGCTAAAATCCAGCCTAGGTCAGTACTGAGGTGTTAACTGTTTAGTTGTTTGTGTAAAATGTTTACGCTCACCCAGTCTGTTCCTCCCACCAAACTGGCCAAGATGCCATTTCATTCCTGTTTGTACAGAGCAATATCCCTCACTTTAGCCTGAGCCAACTCACCTCCCTCCCAGAGACAGTTGGGTCAGGATTGGCCATTTACTAGTGCCTTTGTCTAGGACTTCCTGGAAATGCCTGAGGATGTGTTTGCTGTCAGGCAGAGATCAGAAATAGATCTTGCATAGGAAAAGCCACTCCAGGAGAAGACTGTCAGAGGCTGTTCTTACCCTCCTTGGAGCCTAAAGCTGTTTTCAATTTCACAGCTGACACACGGGGAGAGAAATGGAGACTCTAATTTGTGCAGATAGTTGTTCCTTGTGATCTTCTACAGGGCTAGCTATAACTGCCTCTTAAACGCCAGTAAATTTGTTTCCAAAAGGAGGGGATTCTGACAAAAGACTTGGTCGCAGGTGGAGCTCATAGCAGACTGCAGATTCAGGCTGAGAAAGTCTAACTTAATGATTTTTAGCACAGGCCTGAGAGTCAGATTTGCTTTCTATTCTGATATAGTGTGGACTTGCCATGTTATGTTGGGCTGTTAAGGGCTGCATCTCAGTTCTCCATTTCTGAAGGGTACACTTCTTTTGTGCTGTCAAGGAAGTGAGGATTCTGATTCGTGAGCCTCACTGGGATTCAGGTGCAGTGGCTGCAGACTCTACTGCCTGCAGTTGCTGAAGGCCGCAGCCAGTTCTATCAATACAAAATGGAATATGTGGAGATTTAGGTTTAGGGTATGGCGCTGTGACAGCTGTGACTGAAAAATGTGACTGAAAAAAGCTTCCATGTGATAAGTGCTGTAACTTGTGGGTGGGATAATCATCTGAGGACAGTGGCACTTAAATCATAGTGGTCTGAATCCCTGGAGGTCAGGAGCTGGAGTACTGGGTAAGGCCGGTTACGTCTGCAGGAAGCGTTTTATGTATCACCTTGTGATACTTCTCTTGTGCAATCTTCAGCTTCTCTGTCCAGTGAAGCAGAGCCCAGCTTTGTGCTCTTCAGCATTGTGCAAATGTTGAGGTCAGTTCAGCTTTTGCACGCGCTGTGTCACAGGTTGTGCTGCAGCTGTGATGTACAAACCCTTGACAAACTTTTCCTCATTCTCCTGAAGATTGTTCATAGAGTGGTGGAAGAATTTTTTTGACTGTGCTTTATAAGAACTTTGGAAATGGTTTCCTGTTACTCAGGACTCTGACAGTCCAGTGAATCTGGGTAGAAAGGAACCACACAAGGGATTATTTTCTGTTTTAGCTTCACACAACCATGAATCTCTGGAGCATTCAAGGCTTGTGTAGCTGAATCTAGCATTCTCAGGAGCCTTTGGTAGCTGTGAAACTGAAAACATTTATTTGTTTAGTAAGCTGGAACATGAATTCAGTTTTAGGCAGTTAGTCTTAGCATAGAGTGTTTTTTCTTGGCATGAGCTGTTTGCTGCTCAGGACCATAAACAGAGGGATGTAAATATAAGATGTTTCTTTTCATTTCAAGTGTGGAGAAAGCCATGCTATGAAAAACGAAGATGCTGTATGTGGCGGAAAATAACCCTTCCCTTCCCTCCCCCACCCCGATCCAGCACTTCTGGAAATGAGAAATAAATGGGAGAACACACATTTGGGAGGGAACAGCCTCTTAAAGTAGCTGTCACAGTGCTGCTGCTTAGTTTGAGTGCTCCTCTTGGAGGCAATAGGTGAAGAATACAACAGCCAGCCTTGCTAGGTTTGTACGGCCTTGCTTTCTTCTATGCTGTCCTTAGATCTTCAGTGCCAGTAAGAGTTTGTTCTTCCTGGTGTTTCTGTTGCCAGCTTTTGAATATGATAGGCAAGGCAATGGAGTGGACAATTGAGGTTAATTTGAAGAACTTCAAAAGGCTACACTTGGTTTTAGCAGCTTTTTGTCTAAAACCCCAAAAAACATATTCAAACCTTATTTTTTGTTTCTCTGGAGCATCAAGTACATCCCTTCTGAAAGGAGAAGGGACTTAAAGCACAAATCACTTTCAGTGTAAGGATGCTCAGCACACTTGTACATATTGAGGAATATTTATCTCTGACCACAAAAGCAGTTATGTACCTTGTGAGGCTGCCATTATCTCAGCCATCTAATGAACTGCTCTGAGACAGTGGAAAGGGGATGGAAGTTTTAATAAGGAAATTGGAGAAAGGCAGAATAACTACATGTTTCTCTTTTGTAGGTGGTGGTTCATTTCTCTCACCCATTTTAAGCTGGAGTATAGTTAGTGTTCTGAGAGCTAAGTGGAAAAATTCTGGTCCTACAGGAAGATCATTTGTGGTTCCTTCACACAACTTGGACTGTAGGCCAGGGAGTGCTGTGGATTTGTATTGTTTCATCCAGGAAACTGTACTGACTCAATCTTTAAAGCACTTGAAGTGTTTCTCAGCCAGCATGCTGAGTTGGTGATGCCATGCCCTGTGGATCTAGTTAAGATGAGGTTACCTCCCTGCCAGCTCGGTGATGTGAACAGAGCCAGCAGCTGAAGGATTTCCCAGCCTGTTGCATCCAAGATGACAAGACAAGGATCTGAGGTGCTCTCTCAAGGAGTGGGGCTGTGATTCCCAGGGACTGCTGGTATAAAGCTGCCCACTGGTCAGCTGGTTTTCCTGCAGTGTCGTTGTGCCCTTGAGAGCTTTGCAGCTACCAGGCTGCACAGGAACCTGCTGACTCCATGTGATGCTGCCCAGCACTCCAGCACCCTGACTGTGCAGACAAATGTGCTCGCCACTGCTGAGCGTGCAGGTCTGGGTGTCACAGAAATGTATTCATTTGCAAGGAAATGGTGTGGGCAGTTCCAGGGAGGATCTAGTGGTGACGTTAATTTTTCAGCACGCACACACAAATAGCCCTCCTGCCCATCAGAGGGACCAGTTGGAGGGTCTGAGTTCACATGATAGCTTCTGTTGGGTTTTTGTCGCATACAGAGTCGGCTTATCTTCAGGTTTATGGTCAGGAGTCTCTGTCAAAAGCTTACTCTTAAGCTCAGTAGCATAAATGAGAACACCAGTGGGTACATAGTGTATGCAGCCCTAGGGACTGAACCATGTCACAGTTCTGGGGCTGGAAAGCCAAAATAAGATGTCAGCATAGGCTCAGGTGGAAGTAGCAGGTAATGGTGAGGGATGTCTCCAGAATGAAGAGCATTTCAGTTTGAGCTGTCTGCTGATTGCATCTTTTCAGGCTGCCTTTTTTTCTGGTCTGCATCTGAGCTGCAGATGAATTATGGGAATCTGACAGGAGGGTAAGTGGTTTCTTTCAACTAATGGCAGGATGGGCTGGATTTAAAATTTGTGTTCTGGCCTGAGTTTTGAAGGTGAAAGTAGAGCGTTTCCCCTTGAAAGCAGAAGTTTTATTCACTTACTTGAACAGTTCTGGCATTGGTCTTTTAAATACATATTCTAAAAGCTGCTTAAGTCATAGGGTGGTTGGAGCTGTGCTTCCAAGAAACCTAATGAGTTTATCTATGAAAACCAAACCAACACCTCAGCAAACTTTTATTGGATTGGTAAGTTGAATTAGTTTAGAATGCTTCTGGTGATCAGCAGGGCAAGTTCCAGGAACAGCCTGGGTTTGCATGCTGGGGAAGGGGGGATCCTTGGGCCCTTCCCTTACACTGGCAGTGTGTGATGGTGTCAGCTCTGCTGGAACTACAGCCAGAGCACTCCGAGGATTTGCAGTTCATCCCCAAATGTGCAGCGAGTAGTTACTAATAAACAGTTCCTGACAGTGCTTTACACAGGCTGTATTTGCACACTCTTCTACAACCCCAGGTTCGGGGTGGTAGTAGTGCATGTTAGTTGTGACCAGGGAGTTGGCCACAAGCTCTGGAATAAACTCTCCAGCTTAGGTCTCAGTGGTTGGGAAAGGAAGCCACAGTCATTGCTGCAGCTGCTCATGTGAGACCACATCTCACACTGCAGTGTCTTGTCTTTGTTTAGACATTTGCTGATAGTGGTCAGAGCTGGTTGCATGGGCTGCTGTACTGGGCAAGGCTCACTGGTTTGGCTGTCAGTACTCCAGTTATGGCACAGAAAGGATTCACGGTGGCTGCCACCACCTGATTCTGACAGCAATTCTGTCTGTCACAGGATAAATCCTTGCTCAGTTTTGTCTCTGCAGCCTGGGGTAGCCAGGCGTAACTGCTGCTAGGTGGTTGCCTTTGCTGTGAAGTTTTTCAGGAGTACCCACACGAGTTTGTAAATCAGTTACACAAATGCAGAGTTTTGCTAATTTTAAGGGGCAATTTTGATCTGAAGGTACAGAGAAGCTTCAAAATTTTAATGGATATTGTCTTTACTGTAATTTGCCATACCACATATTGATATTAGTTTGGACATTCCTTTTGTTAAGCAGTGACAGAAGACATGACTTGATAATGAGAAATACCTTGATAATGAGAAAGCACAAGGCTTTAAACATCAGTACATTAAAGAAAGAGCTGAGTGATTTTACTGACCATGCAATTTGAACTTCCTTTAGGCAGATCTGAGCAATGTGAAATAAAAATCCCTGTGGCTGCTCTGTACTGATACTCTGGCAGTTCTTAGGTCTGGAAAATGACTTATCTTTTGTGCCTTGAATTTTTGTGTATCTTAAATAACAGTCTGCCCCTGCTTTACATGAAAGCTGAGAACTTTTATGTGTCCTGTGTTCTAACCACCTTCTTGACATACTGGTTAAATTTGGGAAAACTTTAAAATGCTAGAATTTTTTTTTTTTTTTAACCACAGTAAACCAACCTATTTTATGTGCTTTCTATATATGTGAACTGGAGAACTTGAGGATTTTAAGAGCATCTAATTGCACTTTGAGTTTTTAAGGTCTCATTTTGAATGTAGCCTTTGTATTTTATTGTTTTTGTAGTCTCTGATCTTTTTGCATTTAAAAGCATTGATTAGAATATAATGCCTTAAGAACCTGTTAATAAATGTCTTTTACCTGGAAGTCAACGCCTGCCTTTACCTGTTCATGATTTTCCTATTTCTGATAAGGCTCTTCCATTTTGCTGAGAAAAATGGGAACTCCTGCCATCAGTTTGGGGCTCCCCACACATCCTGCTGTCAAACTCCGGGGCAGTGAGAAGTCCTACAGCAAGGCTCCAGCAAGTCTTGATGCAGGTCTTGTAGAGCACTGCAAATATTCCTTTTGAAAGGCTATTTAATAGGATAAATACACCCAGGCTTCCCATTCCTCTGCAGTTACTCACAGTGTAACACTGTCGTGCCAGGGATTGGGTTACTGCCTTGAGCTGTCTCCCTATATGTGAGCTGGAGCTGCATTTACTCCTAGAGGTGGGGGAAGAAGATTTTGTGGAACCTAATGAGATTTTTAAAGTTTGTACTCAGGGAGTTTGCAAAGAGGTGGCTCAGATGAGGCTGCAAGCTCAAACTCCAGTTCTGGAGATGCAGTTCCCTTCCCCTCATTCTCTTAGGGGACAGCAAAAATCAAGGATTTGAGTTCAGCATTTTGCAAGTATTAAGAAAAAAGGGCTGGAGAATGGTGTGTGATTCTGCAAATGAGAAGTCTGCAATTTGTCTTACGCAGAGTGAGACATGATTAGCATGTTAAGTCCACGTCCTCATTTAGAGCTTCTCTTGTGGGTATCTTGATTTTTGTTTCTATTTGCCAGTCCTCTAGGAATCTTTTGCTGCCTAAACTAGGAAAACTTGTAGCAGTTCTGCTTATTTGGGTAAATAGAAGCAGGGGGGGATATAGGGTGCAGATAGGTGAAGTTACCTGGTCTGTGCAGCTGCAGTAGAGGAAATACTGGAGTTTGTGCTCAGACATCTCATTCTGATTCCCCAGTGTTCTGTGTCTGGGCTGTCAGGGACATGTGGCACTAGAGATGCTGGGGGAGATGGAACTCTGTGGCTGAATGCATTTGCTCTGTGTGGTGGCTGGATGAGGAATCCTGTCTCCAATGCTACTCTATTTCCAGATGTCCCATGCAAGAAGCTGAGCTACAGGCAACATGTGGGTTGATACATGTGCAGATGTGGCTTTCAGCTGTTGAAAATGAAAGGCTGATATCTGAGGCATTTGAAGTATCTTGCTTCAGTTATGCGTCCGTTTCCTCCCCACCAGTAAATGAGATGTGGAAGAAAATTGACCACCATCCTTTTGATCTATTCACTATATTGATAATGCTGTGATTTGCTGTGTCAGCATGGTTTAATAATCCTCAGTTGGTGAGAGAGATGAACTGCATATCCTTTCTCCAGAGGACAGCAAATTTAGATTTCTCTAAACTGCCTCACGTAAAAAAAAAAAGAAAAAGATAAATTCTAAACTGCTTATGAATAGTGGAAAATTATTTACTGCTTGAGGAAAAATTAACATTGAAAAGCTGCTTGATGTCAGTTGGCAAATGTGAATTTGTCGATGCCTTGTTGTGAATATTTTTCCAGAACTAGTCCATGATGTGTTCTGCTTCACTGTGTCACCTTAATCCGAGAGCATTTTTGAGATGCACAGGAAAGGGGAAGTGAACAAGGTATGCTTTGATATGCATGGGAAGATACATCTAAATATATATAACTATATACTTTTCTTTTTAGTAACTTCACTCTACCTATTTAAGGGGGCTGAGTGCAGCTCAAATTCCTAGACAGGGGTGTTATGTATGCATCAAAGTACAAAGGGGCCCCGGTGTCACCCATTGCTGTTCCAGACAAGAGCAGTGCTGTGATCCCTAGGCTGGTGTTACTGCTCTTTGTCAGACAGGCCCGGCCTCTTGGGAAGCTGAAGAATGTGCCCCTGGCTGCACAGAGGCTGTTCCTGCTGCAGGATGCTGCATCTGCAGGCCAGAGAGTGCTGACATGCAGCGATGGTGAAGGAGCCTGCCTTGAACCCCTGGGAATGTGTGAGCTGTTCCTCGGCCCATGGAGGTGTGAGTTGGGGAGATAGCACAGGAATGTGCAGCATAGAACTTGCTCTTTTCAGTGCAGCTTGAACTGATATATGTGGCTTAGCCTAAGGATTTTTTCTGCTCTTCCATCATGCTACTCTGGTGGTAGAAGGGATACTTTCTGAGTGATGTCCAATGCATTTGATGCCAACATCAGAGTTCTTGACCTGAGCTGTCAAAATGACCAGCAGAGCTTTGGCTTTTGCTGGGAATTACCTTGAAGCAATGCAGTTGGTATTAAAGGACCACTCGTACATATCTAACATATGTGCAGAATGGTGTGGGGGATTTGTAGCCCAGAATCCCAAGGACCTCGTAGTTAATAATGATTTTTGGCGAAAGGGAGAGAGGAGCAAACTAATGTCCCTGGACCTCCAGATGTCTTGATAGTGGTAAAGGTGTCAAATGTGGTATCATTCTTTAACTGTCCCTCCTCCACAGGAAAACCTGTGTAGAAAACTCACCTGAACGCAAACACCAGTGTCCTTCCATACTGGGGAGGATGTGGTTTGAGTAGCCCTCAGGCTTGAATGTGATTTCAATCGAGTATGTAATTTTTGTGTTGCCCAGTGGAGGGGAGGAAGTCTCTGTCCTTCTGTCTCATGTTTTTATACAGCTTTACGAGGTGGGTTGGCCAGGTTACTGTAACCTGTGGAGGACCAGTGTGTACATGCTGAGGTGCTCTGTACTGCAGTGGACAGTGGGTTAGGGTTTTATTGGCTGTGTGACTGCTCCAGAGTAGCCATGATAAGCAGGAGTGTCCAGGCTGGTGTTTTAGCAGGTATCCCTTTTGCACCCTCCGGAGCAGCATCCTGCTAGTGGAGTGGAAAATACAGATCTCTATATACACAGCCCATGCACAGCTGAGCCCTACCGAGTCTTTGGAATCTGGAGTGATTCTGCTCCATGCACGTGTGCGAGTTGACATTTTGTCTGTGGGTTGTATTAGTGGCTTGTTGTAGTGGTGAAAGTGGAGAGGGGTGATCCTGGGGAGGAGCAATGGTTTGAAGGTCCATTATAACTCAGGTTTACTTTACTGCTACAAAATGGTTAAATCTATTCTCTGGAGATAACTGAATCTGTGGTCTTTATCCTTGGGAGGTTCTGTCTCCTAGAGCTGTGTCTTTAGTGTTCCAGAGGGTATTTGGGGCAGCGGTAAGGCTGTGGTGAGGTCAGTGTGTGTGGTTGTTTCCGGAGTACTGGGCGGTAGCTGCTGTGACGATGCGCGTCTCGGTTGGGGAGGTGCAGCCCACGTGGCACCGCCGAGAGTTTCTGTGTGCCTAAAACAGGGACAGGTTCCCGGCTCTTGCGGGGCTGAACAGATGAGGTGAAGGCACTGCCAAGCTGGGCACTGCCGTGGGTTTCGTCGCTCTGTCCCTGTGAGGGTGTTGGTGGTGCCCTCTGATGGATGGTGCCGATGGGCACTGGCCCGAGTCACTGCCTTGAGGTGACCCAGTCAGCTGCTTCGTACGGGTTGTGGGGACTAACTGGCTGATTCACACCTCCTGCAGCACTGTCCCTTAGGGGTCACCTTGGGCAGGAACACTTCATTACCCAGTAAATCGATCCAGAATTTAATATTTCTATTTAAGCATTTAATAGTCCATTTAAGGAGCGGCCACTGTAGTGAACTCAGTGCTATGACGAGAGATGCAGCACTGCACAAGGCACAATGCTGTGATGAATTGTCACAGTTCATCAGGTTAGAGATGCTGGTCTCTTCTGCAAAAGAGAGAGTGATGCATCTTTTTCCATTAATAAATCTCCCTTCTTTCCCCTCATCTCTTTTCTTACATTGTCTTCTGGTGGTTGCACAAATCCTAAATGAATGCACGATGCTTTGGGACCTCTTGGGATGAAGTGCTTCATGCAAAACAAAATGTTAATCCCTTTGGTTAATTTTTTGGTTGGGTTTTGAATAATTGCCTTAAGTTAGGCTCTGGACTGCAGAACTCCTTGGGGTGACCTCCAAGGGAGCAATCTGCAGCCCGTGCCTATGGACTGGCGAGTCGCTTCCCTCTGGCAGGGTGATGTCCGTGAGATGGGATGATGCCACTGCCACTCTCACCCTGCCCTCGTCGGGTTCGTTCTGCTGCTGGTGTTGGACCCTTTAAAAGGGCGCAATTTCCCATTTCAGCAGAGTTTCAGGGAACTGTGGTTGCTGATGGGATTGGATCCGAGAACAGCAACGGGGAGGGGCGCGAATGGGGAAGACCTTCTCTCTGTCGTGGCTGTAAGCTTGGAGCAGCTGGGGCGCAGGGAAGGGAGGACGCGGGTTTGCAGGACTTGGAGGCGAGCAGGCACAAGGAGAGGTCCTTTGGCATCGGGAAAAGTGTGTGAGCGCCTTTCCTGTCCCGCCGGGGTGGTGCCTCCGTGCAGCTGCTTCGGTATCAGTTGTAAAGTTGGAGTTTAGTTTGAGTAACCGAGTGATTCCTCTCCGGCCTTTTCGCCTCCCTCCGCTTCCCGTTCTTCGGCTCTGCCTGTTTGCTCAAGTCAGGAAGGGGGAGGGTATGGGGGAAGTTAATCATTAATCTTAACTCCTTCACAGCCATGGGGCTCCTGGTATTTCCAGACCTCCCTTCTTCCGCGGACTTGTAAACCGGTGCGTGTAGCCGAGCTTGCTCTGTGTCATTAGCAAAAGGCAGCGGGTGTCCGTCCCATGGATCATCAGCACAGAGAGCAGCCGAGCAGGGGAGTTTCTGTGGCGAGATGGTTACGGCTGCCGGTCCTGCACTGAGGACTGGAGGTGGAGGGTGGAAGAGTGGTTCGGGTCCCCTCTGCAGGGCCGGAGGAGCCCAACACCCTCACGGGATTTTCATTTCTTGGTGGAGTTTAATTTGCCTTTGTCATTGGAGAGGACAAAAACACTCCTCGGCAAGCACTTCTCTGGGAGGTTGTGTTCGTGAAACCTCCAGTCATAGGACCTGCCTGACTGTAGGAATTGCAGCTAATCGGCAGTTCCCTGGAGGTATGTGCCTTTCACTCTGGAATCCACCTTTTTTTTTTTTTTTTCCTTTTGCTTGAAAAGAAGATTCTGTTCATTTTTGCCAAGCTGCGGAATGCTTGTCTCCCTTCAGAGAATCTACTTCTGGGATATTTTGGTCCCTTTAGGAAGATAGATCCTGTGACTTCAATGGTTTGGAGCATCTTTTTAACTAAATGAAAGGTGTACAGAAATAATTGAACACAGTATTTAATTTGCTAATGACTGTATTCTGCTCTCTGAGTGCAGGACCACTTATTTTTTCTTTTGTGATGCTTCGGTTTTTTGAAAAGAGTGAATATAAAAGCGGCACCTTCCTCATCTTGTAATGCAATAATACTGTCCTCTTCTAATACATTTTCTTGAAGGCTTGGTGAGTGTACTGGCTGCTGTGGAGTGCTGTGCTCAGGAAGTGGCTCAGGGCTGGCAGGTGCTGCCCGGGGAGCTATGGGCAGCCATTAGTGCGAGCAGTTGCTCGGTTGCTATTCTGGTGCTACCAGACGGCTCCAGCTCCTTGTGACCCGGTGGGGGACACTGCGGAATGGTCACGCTCAGGCTGAGCCCTTGTGCCCCAAACCTGAGCGTCAAGTACCTGCTGTGTGCAGAAGGGACCTGCTGAGACTCTGAGGACAGCTGGGTCTGTGCGGGGGGAAGGGAGATGTTCACAGAGTGTCCCCTTCTAATTCTGCTGAAGGTGCATTACTGTTTTCTGGCTGAATTCCACATCTCCAAAGGGACCTGCCAGGTATGTCCTGATGCTGTTCCATGGAGAGCACCGATGTCCCCAGTGAACCAGCTCCTCTCTAATAGCCTTGCAGAGGTGTGCTCTGGTGCTGCTGCCCCCGTGGAAAGCTGGGCATGTGGCCAGGGAGGCTTTCTTTGGAAAGTGAGCACAGTGCAGACCTGCAGGCGCTCACTGGAGTTCCCCCGACAGGGACTACAATGGGCTCTGCAGGGTGGGCTCATGGGGTGGAAGGTCCAACAGGTTTGGATTTGTCTTTGAGTGAGCACAGAGGAGTGCAGGGTTGGAAATGGGCAGAGGATACATTTGCAGGGAGAAATCCAGAAAGCTGAGAATGCCTTTTTATGCCTCATCTCTGACGGGACTTCAAGATTTTTGAGAAGGGCTAACTGTGACGTGGGTCCTCTGCCTGGCATGAGTGGCAGTGTTTCTCACTGGTGGAAGTTTTCCTTCTCCTCAGGAATTTGTGAGGAGTCTCCACCCAGCTAGTTAAGAATTGTTTCCAGGAGAAGAAATGGCGTTTACCTGGCAGCCTCTGGAAACTTGTTAACTGTTTGTATGATGTACTGAGAAGGATTTTTGTTAGGAAAACTGAAACACATACTCCTGCTGCACCGATGGACTGATCTGAACGTTTCGTGCTTCTTCCACTACCTTGGACTCTGGAGAAAACACCTCCTGAGATCTTGTTTCCTGCAGAAAGCAGTGCCTGCGGCCACAGTAAATGACTCTGTGATGATGTGGGGCCTGTAATTAGCCGTGTCAATATCCTGTTGGAGTAGATCTCTGAACAGGCTTGCCTAGGTTGCAGTTCTGCAGGGTGCAGTAAGACTACGGGTCCCTGTTGTTGGGTAGTTTTCCAGTTAAGGCAAAAATCTGAGATTGACACAGCTTTTCTGGCTGCTTTGTTACATCCTGGTAACAACTACAACTTTGTAGAAAGTTTGATTAACTCGTTCACTCCTGGGCAGCAGCAGTGTTTCTCAGGGCATTTGGTAGATTACCCTAGATGAAAAGTCTTCCCAAAGAACTTCTGATACAGATACCTTGAATGAGAAGAAAGAGACAAAGGTGTAGTCCAGGATTTTACCATTTTGTTTGGGGTTTTTTTGCTTTCCTGCAGACGCCTTACTGGCAGACCTGGAATCCACCACCTCACATATCTCCAAACGACCAGTATTTCTCACGGAGGAAACTCCTTACTCCTACCCAACTGGAAACCACACGTACCAGGAGATTGCTGTGCCACCCCCGGTGCCCCCACCACCTTCCAACGAGGCCCTGAATGGCACCGTGATCGACCCCTCAGACCAGTGGCAACCCAACACACCCAGATACGGCCACCAGCAGGTAAATGGATGTATGCAGGTGGGAGGGTGCTTGTTTTGTGGGAGCAGCATCTCAGAAAAGTAAGGAGGAGGGAACAGGAAGAAGCGAAGATGAATTTGGCTGTGAACAGAGTGGGGAAATGGGGGGAGGTGGGAGTTTTTATTTGAACTAACTGGTTGGAACAAATGGCAGAAAAGAATTTGAAAGCCGTTGTCACTGTGCTGACAAAATGGTGGTGTGATGAGATTAGTGTTAGTCATCTGTTCTGAGCCCGTGGAGAGCAGACTGGGAGTTTCCAGCACAGGGCTGCGACTCACAGGCAGGTCTGAAGTAAGGGGAGAACAGTTGTTCCTGATGTAGCTCATCTGATAGAGACTGGCTTGACTAAAGAGCAGGTCTTTTTTTTCTTTTGCTGGGCTTTGTTCTGCCCTGTTGATGCGTGGGTTTGCAAGGCAGTAGTGTACATATTTGTTTTGTATTCTCTGTTTCCAACACAAATCTTGTTTTCACAGCCTCAGTCCCAGTCTCCTATATACAGCTCTAGTGCCAAAAGCTCCAGTGCCTCAGTTCCTAAAGACGGGCTCAGCTCTTCTTCTCCCCGTGCCAGTGAAGAGGAACACGTCTACAGGTATCTTGTCCCTTTTAAGAGATAAGCCTGACTCACAACTTGAGCCTGCTGAGGCTCAAGCTGCCTTCTGTGAGTGGAAACAAACACTGCTCCCTGTGTGTGTTACATTGCTTTGTGTCAGTTTTGATTACCTCTTTTGTAACATGCCACCGTAACTTTCATACTCACTTCAAACGTTGACCTGGCCCATTGGCTTGCTCAGCTGCAAGAGGTTAAGGATCCGTCAGACAGAGCAGGATCTGAACTGTGTTGTGAAGGATATGATCCAGACACAGGTGACAAATCCATCGCCCTGTTAAGCAGCACAAAAGTTCTTTAGGAGGTGGATGGCCTTTGGGTTATTTTTCCCTGGGAGCTCAGTACTTGTGGCCTGGAGGGATGTTCAGAGACTTGAGTTTTCAGGTAAATTCCAAATTCTTAAAACCTCCATCTCTGTAGGTGATTGATAGATAACAAGTTTACACGTGGAAAGGCAGCTGCTCTCACTCTGAGAGGTTGGAGGAGTAGCCTGTACAGTAGGACAGACCTTTCTGCTGACATAGGGATGAGTGGTGCAGAGGCTGTCAGAAGTTCATCCTGGGCACCTTTTTACACTTTGGAGACTGATGTTTGGAGTCATAATCTAACCATGCCAGCTCCTTCTGCTGAGCAGGAAGTTGCTTCTAACCAGAACTAATTCTGGGTAGAGCTTGGCTCCTCTCTGGGCAGCCTAGCCAGAGATGGCCCAATGGAGACAGTAATTGCAATTTTTTCAGATGACTGCATGCAATTAGTATGAAATGAAGGTAATTACAGCCATAAGTCCTCTTGAACAAGGGTCTGGCATGGCTCAGTTCTGGTGTAAATTGTAGCTGGTGTGTTGGTTCGGTGTGAAGTATGTTCTCCTCAGATTGCAGTTGTGTATTTTGTTTTTCAATCTGAAGAGAAGGATAACTTCCCTTATGGAATTCGTAATTGTCACTGGTGTTACAGGTGTCAGAGTCCTTAAGCCTGCTAGATACTAACTTTTTGAGCATAATGTGGTCCTGTGCACAAGGCAGAAGTTCCCATTTCGGGTTTGGAAAGTATCTTTTTGATAAAATAAAACTTCTAGAGCATTAAAAGTTACTTCTTCATTTGTAAAACCAGGAGAAAAAAGTGTTCCTGCCACTGACAATGGAAAGACTGTTACTACAGTGTAACTGCTAAAAAAAAAATCACTGCATTGATGTGAAGTTCTGCTTTGAAACCGTTGGCAATTCTGTGTGGTAAATGGTATCACCCATATAAGAATAGCAGTAATTACAGCCAATGCATTATACATGCATCTGTATTTAACACAATAGAAAATAGTATCAAGTTACCTTCTTATAAAGTGATTAGAGTTACCCGAGTTAAAGATGTGAGGACTTGGGGAGACCTTGAGTGTTGCAAGAGGCTATCACATAACCTATTGCTTCTGAGTTTCTGCTGATAACCTGAGGTTTGCACTTTGCCTCTGTCTCCAGTCTGTGCTATCGCTGCATTCCCTCGCTCAGGGAGGAGGATGTTGCTGTGGTATCAGCAGAAACAAGTAGTTTTCCTGTATGTGAGCTAATGGTTCTGCTGCTGTTTTGTGCATTTTGGATCTACATACAGTTAACTCTTTCCCACAGGGCTGGGCAGCACATAGTCCTAAAATCAGATGCCCTGTCCATCAATGCTGTTTTCATAATTTACAAAAACAGCAGTGGCTGTGTTTAGTAGTGTCACAAAGCACATGTCTCCTTTCACCCCAGAGCTAAAAGCATCAGCCTGAAAAGAGCACAGCATGTGTAAACTTTGGGAACGTAATGTGAGGTTCTCTCCATCCTTCTGCTGTATCTTGATGCAGAAGTTTCACATTTCCCTTTTATCTTCAGTTTCCCAAACAAGCAGAAGTCTGCAGAACCATCTCCCACAATGACCAGCTCCTCTCTGGGCAGCAACCTCTCAGAACTGGACAGACTCCTTCTGGAACTGAATGCTGTTCAACATACTCCTGCCAGTGGCTTCACAGCAGGTAAGGAATACGAAGGCATTTGGTATGAGTGGATAGTTTGATTCTCAGAATAGCAGCTTGCTTTTTCTTTTCAACATCCTTAGTGAGGAAGACCTCTCCAGCCCTTAATCAAAGATTCATTTAGTATGGGTGGGATCACTTGAGGTCTGAGCTGCAGCACCTTGCTCAAAGCAAGGCCAACTTCGAAACTGCCTGTAACTAGAGTTTTGAAGTTAGGATAGGTTACTCAGGCCCTTGCACTGTTAAGTTTTTAATATCCTTGAAGATGGATGTTCCACAAGATTTCTGGACAATTTTTTGTTCTTGCCTGTGATTAGTGTATGTGTGTGTGTGTGTAATGGGGCTCTGAATGGCTCTTTTCTCCTCCCATTTCTTCAGACGAGGCTGGCAGAAGCCCATCACTGCCCAGCGTGGCTGGCCCTCACTATGTTGTCCCAGAGAACAGCAGCTCTGGGGGAGGGAAGGCTGCACCCCCAATAAAAGAAAAGCCAAAGCGAAATGGTGCACGTGGGATCGAAGATGTGCGTCCCAGTGTGGAGAGCCTGCTGGATGAGCTGGAGAGCTCTGTGCCAAGTCCAGTGTGAGTAATGTTTTGGTGGCTACAGGCTTGGGTGGGGTGGGATGGGCTCCTGTGGGAATGGTGACTGTAGTGTAGGGGCAGCTACTGCAGGAGAGTGACAGATGGAAGATGGGCTTTCTCTAAAGGGTCAGAAGTCAGGTGGGTGCATGAAGATGCTGGTGCTTTTTAATCTACTTCTGGATGAAAAAGTACCTAAGTCATGCATAAGAGGTGGGCTGTTCAAGCTCAGATTTACAGCTGACCACAAATAACCGTCTGACAAAATGAATGTTTGGGCATCACCTGTTTTGTAGTGGATGGGATGTGTGTGCACATTTGAGGCAGGGTCTGCATGTGTTGGGGAAACTGGGCCAGTTTGGGCTGTGCTGATGAAACTCCTCATGCTCTGCCTTACTTGGAACACTGGGACTTCCAGTCTAGGAGTGCCCTCCCAGGCTTGAACACACTCCTTTTAAAAATTTTATTTTATTTTTTCCCTTGGCCAGGCCTGCGATCACTGTGAGCCAGGGCGAAGTGAGCAGCCCCCAGCGCATCACCGCCAGTCAGCAGCAGACCCGGATTTCTGCTTCTTCAGCTACACGAGAACTGGATGAGCTGATGGCATCTCTCTCTGACTTTAAGGTACCCTGTCATGACAGCTTAATGCTTCATCTTGTCCCTACCCACCCCAGTCTCTCTTGCCTGTTAAGCCGCATTTGCTGACCTTGGTTGGTCTCCAGAATGCCTCCTTTACCTCTCACATTTGCTCTGATAAACTTCTCGTGGTGTATTTGTGCTTTCTGAGTGGTGCTATAGGTGTCTTTGACTGCTATAAATTCTCATCACTGGCAGGATAAGGCAGTTCTGGGATCTGCCTTTCCTTCAGTTCTGCGGTTTGTCTGTTTGCCAAAGATAATGAGCATTGTTACTGTTCACACAGAGTGAATTATTTTGCTGTGCTACAACTTAATGAGAAGGAGAGGGGCATGGGACACCACTCGGCTTACTGACAGGCCCTTCTGCTCTGTAGGATGACTCTCTTCTCTGGGGTGTGTTTTTACCCTGATGTGCTTTCCCTGAGGAGGATGGATATTCCAGGCATGTGGTGTGAGCACTGAAACCTTTACATCAGACAGAAGGAGATTTCAAAGGTTTTGTCTTAAAATCTCCTATTCACCTTAAAATGGGATTAAAGTTTGAGGTTCTTATGGTGGCAAAGGATAGCAAATACTATTCAGTCTTGGCATATGTACTTGAATAACTTTTTCTTTATTTACGTGGGTATGTTACCATTTCTGCACTAGATGATGAACTGTGGAAGTTGTTTTCATGAGACTTCATTTACCCACAGTCATAGCAAAATGGAAAATATTTTTTCACTTTCTACTTTCAGCTGCTTTGCTTATAGTCTTACTGAACTATTGACTTGAATTTGTTCTGAGAGAGATGGAGAAAGCAAATATACTAGATAATCTCTTTGTTTGCCTTTCTTACATACATATCTGCTTTCTAATCCTGAGTCAGTTCCTAATTCTGTTTTATCCTCATGTGGAAGATTCTGCTGGATACTTGAGGTTTCTTGTCTGTGCTGAGCTCCATCCCCTCCTAGATGATGTTAGGTGGGGCAGCCAGAGCTGAGCAATGCTTTGTGAGGAGAGGTACAGGACATTCAGTGACAGCTTTGCTGTTTGCTGTTCTGTCTGTGCCTGGTGGGTCCCATGGAGGTCAGTATGATACCCACAGTTGTGACAAGTGTGTAAGCTCAGAACCTAGCACTGAGCACACACATTCTGAGAAGCTTCACTTGCCTTGTGCTTGCTGAAATGGAATTCAGTCTCCCATTCCTGGCACATGAACCTAATTTGGTGAGAATCTGGGTGTTTTCCTTAGACTTACTGTTGCATGTGTTTAGTCAGTTGCAAATATCGACACCTTAGTGTTGCCGTTTTTCTCCTTTTGAGGTCCTAGGGTGGAGTGCAGGATAGCTACAAGCTCTGTTCAGGTTGAAACACTGCAGTGTTGTGAAGCTGGAGAGAGTTGCCACTTGTGCTGCTGGCATTCCCTGCCCTACTCCTTCCATGAGCTGTGGAAGCTGAGCACCATGGCCTTGTGACCCTGCTGCTTTTATCAGGAAACAAGCTCAGGGTGTGGCCCAGCCTTTGCTCTCAGGTGAGCTCTTGGCAACTGAGAATGAGCTTGCCCAGCAGAGTTTTCTCTGGCAAGATAGAATGAGAGGACAGAATTTTGCACTCTTGAGAAAAAGCTTTAGAATCTCCAGTAAAACCTGGGTGACAGAGATGAGCTTCTGTGACTAATACACCCACCTGCCTTTCTGACTTAGTTTTCAGTTGACTTCAGAGACCAAATTGAAATGCTGCAAGATTTTAAGATTTGGGCTTTATTAAGCGCAGCATTGGTATTTTTGTGAGGCATTGAGCTCATCTATGCCTAAACATTCTTCCTGGAGCACTAGGAACATGGCTTCAGTGATCATTTTCCTTTTGATAATGATGTCATTGACTGTTTTTAAGTTACTTGCCTTTTTTTCTGTCCTCCAGGTTGTTTCATTTCCCCTTAAGTCCTTTTTTGTTTGGTTATACCTCTTCTGTTTGTGCCAACTGGTGGTGTTAACTTGTCTGTAAAAATGTATGCTAATCTGTACCAGTGTCAGAATATAAGGGAGAGAAGGGGAGTCCTTGCAAAGGTGGAAGGTGAAAGGCTGCTGTTCCAGTACTGGACCTGTGTGTGACTGCAGGAAATAGGGTAAAAAACCCAAATATGATGTGTAATTAATTGGAGTTGGTAGAAGTTGCAGTAGATGGGGATGGAAGGATTAGAGGCACTGGTGCTTGATTTGCCTTGTACCACAGAGTAAAAGGTGCTGATACATTACCCTTTTATCATCTTTTGCTCACTTTAATTTGTTGCCCCTTCTTTTTGCTTACAGAATCCATTTGATTTTGGTTATCTGTCTCATCGTCAGCAGGCACTGATATTACTTAATGCACATGTTTTTTTACCCTCTGCCTTTTCTGTGTAATGTGATGCCTGCTTACTGCATAGCTGGATGCTTGTAGTTAACTGTTCTGTTACTGCTGGGTGCTCACCCATTGCTCTTATTTTGGAATTAGTATGGTTTCAATATGTTGAAAATACTGACGTTTGAGCAAAATGTTACTCTTGCCTTGAAAATGACTGACTTCATTTTAGGAGGTCCGGAAACCAAGTGTGAACCACAGCATCAAACCAGGTTACTTTTACAGGTGTACCCAGCTTAGGCAAAATACACGGAAAGGGCACTATTGGGAAATACCCTCATTTTAATATATTCGCTAGTCATTTTTGTCTCTGCTATGACTGTGGGCCTGGCTGTCTCGAGGGGAAGAGCAGTCTGTCATGAAATTTGATCTCCTATTGCTCTTTGCTTTCTGGGCACAGTCTCCTTGTAGCACTACTGGTGTGACTTTGCAAATGTGTGCGTGTGTGCCAGCTCCTGGCCCCTCAGCATGGCAGGAACTCAGGTCAGCTGAAGGTTATGATTCTTCCATTTACTGACAGGTTTTGTGCATGTTCTGGTTAATTATATCATTTTTTTTCATGGTAAGTATCTCAGAAAGGTAAGTAGAGACTGAGATAGCATACATGGGGCTTAGGAAGTTATGTGTCCCGTCACCTCAGAGCGTAAGCATCTGACTTCTTTAGGCTTCTTTGGAAAATATGACTAAGAGTCAGAGCAGGTCTTGATAGCTCTTGGATTTGGAAATCCTTTGTGGATACATTTTTAAAACTGAGAAAGCACAGTCTTGGTCTTAGGTTGACCTGCTGCGTGAGCTTGTCCAAGTCACTGTTCTGATTCTCCCTTTTTAAGAAAAACAAGTAGTACCACTTTGTTTCCTAGAGTTTAGTCAGGAATTACCGGAAGTGGGGAAAGAAAGACCCATAAGCTTTTGTTTTCAAAAGATCCTGTAAGTCAAGGAAACCCAAAACGTCTGTATTAGTTGCTCTTTTTAGAATGTTTTTTGGATCAAAATTAATACTGATTTTATTACAATGTTAATGTGAAGTCTTTGGCCTAAGGGGAAGAGGCTTATCTGCCACCTAAGCAATGCTCTCAAGGGCATGGCATGACTGGCAGACTCGTATAGATTCAGTGTGTGTCACTTCCAAGGTGAGATTAGTGATGTGAGTAGAACAAAGCCCATGTCATCTGCTCTTGCTGTGAATGCCCTGAAGCTTTGTTTTCACTGCCATGAATTCAGCCAACTGAAGCATTTTATTAGCGTATCAAGAAGAAAGTGTCATGCTTTGTTCTATTCATTGATTGAGTTTTTTTCAGCTTTGGAATATAAAATTTACATGTCTGACTGTGCGTAAATTATGGTGACCTTTATTCACAGTCGAAATGTTCCTGGGTTTGGAGCTAGCTTCCCAGCAGTGGCAGTGGCCAAGCCATGCCCCCATCACAGCTGCATGTGAACACTGAGCTGTCACTGAGGAGGAGGGCACAGGAAAAGGATCTCAGTGACTGTAGAACTCGTGAAGATCGGTACAATGTCATACTGGTTCTGCTCTTTGGTGTCTCATTTTTCTTCCTTCTCTTGGAAGTAAGGCTTTGGGTCAACATGGCTTTTTGATTTGGAAGTCATGATTGTTGTGATGATTAATTCTTTGCTTTTTTTCCTTCTCCTTATCTCTGTCTTTATCTTTTCCTCTCCTTATTCCTTCTATCTCTTTTTTTGTAGACTAGTTCCACTATGTCTCTGATTTCTGAATCTTCCCTAGAACCGGTTCCCAGTTCAGCAAATGCAGACTCCAGCAACACTCCTCACAGTTTAACAGTGCTGTCCCATTCCAAACACCCTTCTGCAAGTCACAGTGGGGACTCAACAGCGCCAACATCTGTCCCCTCAGCAGACCCCTGCATTGAGGAAGGCAGTGACACTGCAGTTCTGCCTTTGTCAGGGCATCCTGCTGCCCCTCCACCTGTGCCCTGTTTAGCACAAACTCTCCCTGTGCCCCCACCACGGAGCTTCTCTGGTTATTCTACTCGTGGGGAGCAGGTGGCCTCTGCAAGCTTAGTTCAGCTGAGCAGAAAGCCTGACTCGTCCAGAAGTACTCCCCAGGCTGTGCCAGCTTCCACTGTGGAGCTTCTCTGTAGATCTGCTAATGTGGAGGCACGAGGCTTAGGGTATGACTTGGCAAAAGAGACAGAGAAGAAGGAGCAGGGGACTGACCCCAAAATCTCAAGTGTATCCATTTCAAATGCTTTGAAGGGGCAGGTACCCAAAGAGCTGCATCAGCAGGGAGCACTCAGGTACAACTCAGCTTTTTCCTCCCAGGGCAGAAGTGTGGAAACAGCTTTAGATGAGCTGTGGGCCCTGGAGCTGCCTGCACATGTGCCAGAGGTGCATGCAAAGAATGACAATGTTTTGGATTCTGTTAATAAACCTTCTATTGTTGCCCTGGATCGGTGGGATGTCTTCCCAGACACTAAAAACCAGTTGGGTTTTGTAGTGGAGCAAGGACAGGAGCTAAAAGCTGAAGTGCCACATGAAACCAAGGTACACCACTGTCCTGATCTGGGCAAGAAGAGGCAAGGCAGAGACAGAACTCCTAGGAAGGCAGGCACTGCTAACACGAACAAGGCCGGAGGAGACCAGGAAAATGAGCAGTTCAGAAGCTCTACAGTCACTCTGGAATCTTCTGAAAACTTTGGGAAAGCTGAATGGGATCTGCCATGTGTCTCCAAACCACCCATTGAGAGGATTTCTGCATCAGGCCAGGCAGGCACTGAGTGAATGTTAGGAGTAGGGCGGGTCCTAGCCAGGACTGTTCTGCCAGCACACTTAACAGTATGTGTGTGCAGTGAGTGTGCCCGGGCTCACCCTCACTAACAGCATGAGCTCTGAGTGGTGTCACTGACAGCTGCATGTCACGGGGCTTCAGAATCCCCGGCTTTATCTTGTGGTCTCTCCTGCACGTGGTTCAGCAGCACAGAACATGGCAGTTTGTAGGGACGTCCTTGTGAAATGGACTTTATTCCCTAACTGGGGTAAGGCTCAGTCCACAGAGACCTCCAAGAAGCTGAAAGGGCTGTTTCATGCCACTGATTGGGATGGCAGCTCCTCTGCTCTGCTTAACTTTTTAGGTCTCATTACTGAAGCTGTTAGTGTTCCTTCCTGTGCTGGAAGTACATTTTGTGCACCAGACATCTCTGACCAAGAGCCTTGTGCCTGTCAGGGGCAAACACAGAGAGGCAGCTCCGTGCCCTTGTGATGCTGAAGTTTCTGTAATGCTCAGTGGAGTTCTCATGCTGCACCTCCTATCTTGGCTTCCCGCTGGTTAATCTTTCCCTTCCTTTTCTAGACAGTTATTTTTGGCTGCTGTGATTATCCTTACGGGGTTTTTCCTTGCACTGAGTCACTGTTCTGGGCTGTGCCAAGAGGAATTTTGGCACTGTGGAATAAATGCCATCACTTTTCCTGCTCACAATTGTCACTAATGTCTTTGAGTTTGTTGCATCTTGGGGCTTGCTCTGACATTGTTCTTCTCTGCTGATACTATTGCCTTTGTCATTTAGATTAAATCTTTAATCCAGAGGACAAAAGAGACTTCGAATGTGCATCCAATGTCTCGGGACCTCTCTCCAAGGCGTACACTAGGTTCTCCCATATTCCACAAGACTGAGTCCCAAGATCGCTTGATTGAGGAGCTTCAGGACAGACTGGGCATCGATAACCAGGAACAGGAAGAATGGCAAAGCCAGAATGCTTGGCTGACAGAGGGGGTCATTGTCACTGCCAGGCCCTGGGGGGAAGAGCAGAGTGGTGAACAGCAAGTAGAGAAGGTAGAAAGCAGGGTCACTCAGGCTGGGAAATTCCAGCATGGCCCTCTGTCCAAATAGCATTGTGTGGAGTTGCAGATTCAGTTTCTGAGCATCCTAAACAACACAGAATGAAGAACTGACTCTGTCTATTCATCCTTGTCTGGCCTGAGAAGGAAAACAGGGTCCTAGTTCTGGGGGTTTAAGAATTGGAATGGGATCTGAGGGAGGTGCTGATGGTGGTTGTTGATGCAGTCTGCTGCTACATCTCAAATGTCCATGTGGGGATTATTTTTAAAACCACACTGGGAAGCCTTACATAGAGGAGTGCTTTGTGTTTTCCAGTGCTATACCTGTGCAGGGTTTTCTGGGGATGTATAAGATGGTGCTCTTCCTTGAGCTACACAGAGCAGCACCTTTTCTAGTTTCCTTCTCTTTCTTGCTGCTTTTTCCCCTTAGATAACATACTGGTAGCGGCCAGCCTTCCTGTTAAGGGAAGTGCTTGTTGGTTCCTCTCTGGGTTTATTCACCTTTCTTCTTCCTGTGTCTTTCTAGGTGGTTTTTCCTCCAGAATCCCCACTTCTCCCTAGGAGGACAATCTCTGTTCCAGCCTCTTCCCGGCTCCATCCTTCCAAAGAAGCTGCAAAGATAGTCCCTGCTAACGCTGCTCCTTCTCCTGTCTCTGGCCCTGCACCTCTTCTCTCACTCCCACCTCAGCCTTCCCATGTGTCATCTGCCCCAGCTCTTAGTCCAGTCTCTTCCTCTTCCTTCAGCTTGGCTCCCCAGCCTCTCTTACAGTGGGAAGCTTCTGATAATGATTATCATGAGGTTTCTGTTGTGGGCACCCCTCCTAATGAAGATCCCAAACATTCCTGTTCTCCCCAAACCTGGACTCCTAGCAGCAAGACAGTTGTCTCTGTTGGCTGTCAGACTGAAGATGAAGATTTCTTCCCAGAAATGCAGGCAGGCTTCTCTCTTCTCGTTTGTGTTTTCAGTAGTATTTCCCAATCCAACTACTGCTTGTAATTTGACAGCTCAGTAGATACAGTGTTCAGTAAAGCCTGGTATGAACTAGTGGATGGGAGAGAGGACTCATGGACAATATCTAATCCCAGCTGGGGTGCTGCACAGTACATGTCTGTGCAATAACTTGCTGTGTGTCCTGACAGTCACTTTGTGCAGCAGGGACTCTTATTGCCCTCTGAGATTAAGAAGGTAAAACACAGCCTGCAGCTCTCCCTGCCACAATCTCTCTGAAGTGGGGGAAGTAAAAGATGGCACAACATCCGTACTGGAAGGAGCAGCTCAGCAGTCGTTTCTGTGTTTGCCCTTTTAGACAGGTGTCCACAGTATGAGTGGATTTGGGGGAGGAGATGGCATGGTCAAGACCTGGGTTCTGCATCTCCTGCCAGGGAAGGGCTGTAGCTGCACAGTGGTGGGAAGTCTTTAACATATACATGCAGTCCAGTGTTAGTGTTCAGGCAGCTCTCAAGCAGTGAGCAAGGAAAAACCTCTGCATCTTGATCTGTTGTACTTTTCAGGTGACCTCTGCTCCTCCCCTCTTCCACAGTGCCAGTCTGTTGGCTGCTCCTGCACCCCCGGGCCCCCCAGCCCCTGACAAGGCAGGATCCCCTTTCTGTTTCCTCAGCATGGTGTGTGCTCTTCTGGTTGATGAGTGTGCTGGGATCTGCTCCTGGAGCTCCCAGCACAATTAATGTGGATAATATCCTGTACTGCATGGTTTGCTACTCATAGAGCTCCTCTCTGAACTTGAGTGATGGCAAATCTCATGGGTGAAGGGTGGGAATTTGAAGGGCCTTTGCATGATGAGTTTATGTGGATGCTGTGCTGTGTGTCCCCTGCAAACAACGGGCATTACCTACAGGAGGTGGAAACAAACCTTTTTCAGGTGGAGGCTCATTTGTGAGTTCTCAAGAAGGCTGGATGGCCAGGCCAGCTAGAAATTGAAGTGTGCACAGGTATTTGTGCCTGCTCTGGGGTCAGCCGTGACTGGCAGGAGTGTGTGGTCCCCACAGGTGAAGTGCTCTGTTGCTACATGTTGATTTCATCTCACCTCCCTTCTCCCTGGATGGTATTTATCACTTGTGTGCCTGCCCTGCGTGGTCATAACCCCTGGCTAGAGCAAGAAAAGCTGTGATTCTTTCCACACAGTGCAGCCCTTTCCCTCCTGCTGCACTATGCAGGAAGCCTGGGCTTTATCCTAGGCCTCTGGACAGGCTTTGTCTCCAGAGACCTGTTGGCTCCTTCTGTGAGAGACTCCTTGCAGTTGTGTGCGTACTTTGGAGACAGTCACTGTAACAGTTTTTGGTAGCAAATGTCTGGTATGTGGTGAAGGGTTTGTTTTAGGCTGAGGACACTGGGGTGTGATGGGGCTGCTCTGTGCTGCTGGTCTAGGAGAGGTTGCAAGTTACGGGAGGAGAGAGGAGGAGAAAAACTGTGTTAGGCTCTGTTGAGAGTCATGCTGCATGTGAGGCAAGGCTGGGGAGTGTGTAAAAGCAGCTAAATTCATGTATGTCATGGGAATTTTTATACAAACGAGCAGAAACCAGGATTTGTCATTGAGTAAACTGGTTGACTGCAAGGACGAGAAGCTGCAGGACAGGGAATAGAGCTCCTCCTGTGTCTGGAAGGGCCGGGTCTGCCAAGGCTTGGAGCACTTCAGCGCGTCCCTGCTCCATTGGCTATGCTGGCAGCAGGCTGGTGGGTTGTTTACAGGCATAGATTTTGTCTGTTTTAATTTACTCTCTTAGTAAAAGAAAATGTGCTCCAAACCCAACTTCTTCATGTGTCCCTAAACCTAACAGTTGCTATGGCAGTACCAAGTCAGCTAAAATAATCTCTTATTTCCTTGCTGGGGTTTGTCTGCAGAGGGGGCTGTGATGGGCAAGGAGAACATACAGTTTGTTTATAAGTTACCAACCTCAGTAAAACATTTCTCGAATCCTCTGGGAAGCCTTTCCAAGCCGTGCATTCTGTGGTGGTGTGAGTTCCAGAAATGGCCTCTGATACAAATATCCAAATCCCCTTCCCCCCACTGGTGCGTTTCCAGCTCTGACAATACATGTGGCAGCCCTGTCTGCTGGGGATGCACTGCCCTCTCTGTAGGTAAACAGCAGGCAACTGGAAGGGAATTACTTCCTTCCTGCTTCCAGCTGCTTAGCTCAGGCACGGGATGAGAACCACCTGAGAGTGAGAGAGAGAGAGACTTAGCAAACAGATGTGCAGAAGGTGGTGCAAAGGGAGATTTTCTAGCTGAAAGGGGAGGTGAGGTGAGGGAGAGAAGAGCATCTCCATCAGAGAGGAGAGACAACTGAGAGCAAGAGCATAGAAATGGAGAGAGGTCAAGGAGAAGGGGCCCTCTGGATGGCATCTGCTTTGTCAGCTGGCCAGGAACTGATGAGGTAAAGGGAGATTTTTGGCAGAGGTTTAGAGAGCAGTGTACTGAGCGCCTGGGATGTGCTGGTGACTTCTGCTGTGTGTGCAGTGAAGGAAAATCAAATCCTCAGTTCACAGCTCTGCTGTTGCATATCTCAGCTTCTCTGCATGTCTCTGCATGGGCAGAATACATGTGTGTACTTGATCCTGGCTCTCACCAGCTTCTTCAGAGAGTGTAGCTGACTCCTGTCTGTCTCTGCAGAGGAGCCACTGGCAGCAACAGCAGGAAATTATCTGATAAGCACAGCAGCATTCACCTCACAGTATTTGTTTTCTCTTACCTGCAGTTCATGGCACAGGGAAAAGCTGGGAGTAGCTCCCCTCCATCCACAGCCTCCAAGCCTGGCAGTCAGCTGGATACCATGCTGGGAAGTCTTCAGTCTGACCTGAATAAACTGGGTGTAGCTACAGTTGCCAAAGGTGTCTGTGGAGCCTGCAAGAAGCCTATTGCTGGGCAGGTGAGTTGAAGGTGCTGCCTCATTGCTGAACCTTGGGCTGCAGCTGGGAGTAACAGGGAGGGCTGTTTCGTGAGGCTGAGGAGACTGGAGATGCTGGAGAAACTGAAGTACTCTATTTATCCACTGGCTAGGTACGCTGTAAGCTCCTCCAGTGACCTCTACCCTGCCCCTGAGGGACTGCCCTCTCCTGAGATGATAGGTAATTCAGTTTTCATGCTACCCCAGTCCAGGGCTCACTTGAGTAGTAGAACTTTTCATTCTCGCTGACCTCCAGCTGGTATCTTGTCATGTAGTCTAGGGGAGGGAGAGATAGAGTTGTTCTCCATAATTTGTCTTCCCAACAGGTAGTTACAGCCATGGGGAAAACCTGGCACCCTGAGCACTTCGTCTGCACCCACTGCCAGGAGGAGATCGGGTCTCGGAACTTCTTTGAGCGGGATGGGCAGCCCTACTGCGAGAAGGACTATCACAACCTCTTCTCTCCGCGCTGCTATTACTGCAATGGGCCCATCCTTGATGTGAGTTCCTTGGGGGAGTCACGGTGCTGGCAAGTTGCTGCAGGCCTAGGTATTTAAATTCCACTTCATCCATGTGTCCTGGGTAGAAGATTTTGTTCAGGAATTTCTGTATTTGTTTTGTCCTTGCTTTGAAAGGGAAACAACTTGGCACAGTCAAATTCTTACACTAGTGAGTCGAGTTAGTCCCTCCTATCTTTGCTGAAGTTCCTTCAGAACCCCACATTGCTCCCTCATTCTGGTAATGATTCCTCAGCTTTTGTTGTTGGTAGCCTGTGGTAACTGGCACCAGTGCTGGTCCTGAGGACTGGATGGGGCCCTGTGTAAAGGAGGAAGCAGTGCCCAAGATCCTTTTAGGGTAAAAAAAGTGTGCAGCAGGAAAGTCTGAATGAGCCAGAGGCAGGGGCGAATTGACTCTGCGCTCCAAAGGACAGTCTGTTTTAATGCTTGCCCTTGTCAGCACCAACATTCATGTGTTCTCCCCGTCCTCCAGCTCCCCCTTACTCACCTCCAAGCTGAAGCCATCATTTACATGACCTGCACTTTGTGTTTTCTTCTGAACAGAAAGTGGTGACGGCTTTGGACAGGACATGGCACCCTGAACACTTTTTCTGTGCCCAGTGTGGAGCTTTCTTTGGACCTGAAGGTATTGGTGGTTTATGCAAGGGGAAAGCAGTCTTCCCCCTAACTGCAGACAGGGGTGTAAAAGCAGAGCTGCTGCTGGGGGACAGTCTGAGGCATCACAGGGGAACTACTGGAGTTCCAGGGGAGCTGTTTATGGGGGAAGGATGCTGCCAGTAGTCATGGCTTCTCCCCAGGGAGGAAGAACGTGCCTGTGCTGGGATGGGAAGGGAACAGAACAAGGAACAGCTATAGCTGCTGAGTGTGTTAGGAGAGGGAAGGATGATCCTACCCACACGGGTTACCCTGCACCGCTTGTGTGGCCGCAGGTGAAGATGGGGAGCTGATCCCTTTGCCTCTCCTCTCCTTTGGCAGGATTTCATGAGAAGGATGGCAAAGCCTATTGCCGCAAGGACTACTTTGATATGTTTGCTCCCAAATGTGGAGGCTGTGCCCGGGCTATCCTGGAAAACTACATCTCTGCCTTGAACACCCTGTGGCACCCTGAGTGCTTTGTCTGTCGGGTAAGAAACCCAAGGTCCTTTGCTGCTGCTGTACGACCCCTCTTGTTTCCACCCTGAGGCATCTGGTCCCATATCAGGGAAAGGCATCTGTGGGGTAGTGAGGGGCAGCCAGCCCCACAACATAAAAACGTTAGCAACAAAACACCTTCTTGTTCTCTGCCTGTTTATATTAAACTTTGGAGTTGCTTTGCTCTTTCTGTTCCCAGCTGCAATTTTGGGCTTCTGCAGCAGCTCACAGATAAACAGAGGTATTTTCTGTGACCTTTAAATAATTATAAGCTAAGCTTCTCTCTGAGCACTTGCCTCAGCAATCAGATTTTGAGGGTCTTCCTCCCATGCTCCATCTGACAATGTAAACTAATGAGACTGACCTTGTTCAGACAAACATGCAAGTCAGTGAAATAGTGGCAGGCTCCATACAACAGGCATAATAAACAGGAATACTGCAGATTAAATGCTTGGCACTCTTTCAGAGAGCATTGCAAATATTAACTCTTACAGTCCCCAAGAGATGAGCCAAATCAGCCACTGTTTCCTAGACTGGGAGAGAAGGGCAGAAACCAGATCAAGCAGCCAGAACCACAAGCTGCTGATTCCTGGTGTAATGCTTAGAGCAGATGGTCACCAGCCTGTTGGAACTGTCTGGTGCTCCTGCAGTGGTGTGCAGAGTGAAGCAGAAGCTGTGCCTGACTGGGGCTGGGAGGGGGCTATGCCTTCTCGTGCAGAGATTGAGACTTTATCAAGCAGTTCTGTTTTCCTTTCCTCCTGGTGTGGCCTGAACTAGTGGGGCCAGCACGGATTTCTTCCAGGCCACAAGATGTGATTCTCTTCCTGTTGCTGCTAAAGCAGAGTAAACTTTTCAGCTGTCCTGCTGACTGAGGGAAAAGACTGTTTACTGAAGTAACTGTCAGCATTAGTAAAGTCTTGGACTTGCTGCAGGAAACTGTATTCCCCCGGTATTGCAAGTGTTCAGCTGCTCAGTTTGTTGGACTCCTGTCCACATGCTGGGATCCAGCTGTGTGTGATACTCAGTGTCCTCCCTGGGGAAGAGGACAGCAAAACCAGGAGTCAGGAAACTGGCTTCTCCTCTGGGTCTTGCTGCTGGTATATTTGGTAGATCTGGCAGTGTCCTTAACTCTCTCCCTTATTCTGCTGCCTCAGTTTACCACTCCCACAAGGAGAGGAGTCTCCCCAGTCTGGTGGGGATGGTGGGTGCTTCTGTTGCAGGTTCTGCAGTGAAGTGTCCTCAGCTGCCTGACAATGAGCAGGAGGAGCAGCTCTGGACACTTATTAGCACATAGCTGGTGTATCCTCTTTCCCTTATCTATTCAACATCATTAGCATTATAGAACAGTTTCGCCCAGCAGTGACCCATGTGTAACTGGTGGAAATGTTTCAGGCTGGACAATCCTTTGCAGACTGTACTTGCCTAATGCTGGCCATTCTGGAGAGGTCACTCATAAAGATGAGTTGTGC
>VYZQ01063798.1:0-13164 GCA_013400655.1 Mystacornis crossleyi | reverse complement strand
CAGAGAATCGCTGTATGTGGTTGAGCACCCATTTTCAAACGGATTACAGGTACAGTAACCCATAAAGACTGTTTTAGAGCCATTAGGGTTCAGCTTGTCACTGCTGACATGGACAAACTCTTATGCCATATATCCCTGCCATGTCAGGAGGTGCTTAGGGATGCTTTCATACATGTTTTATTGAAATGACAGCCTATAGCCTCTTTGGCTGCTCTATATATTCGTGGCTGTACGCTAGAAATCCAAATTAAACCCCTCTTGAAAAAAAAATTCCCCTTACTCATACGTAATGAATCCCATCTTCAGTGATAAAGTTGTCACCTACATTTTATTTTTAATGTGCTTTGTAATAGAATAATGAAATCACGTTTATCCCTGCAATAAAATGTGGCTGAAATCAATGAGGTTTACACTGAAGTGAATTCTGCAGTTGATAAAATGTGAGTTCAAAACCAAAGCAATTTAGGGTAAGAATGAAAAAATTATCAAGCCCGATTTTAAAAATGCTTTTCCCTCTGTATGCAGATCAATTGTTTCTCCCAGGCTGAGCCTTTGACTTGTTAGGGCTTTTTGTCTTTCAGATCCAAGAAAAACTTTACATACAATTATGGGGCCTTGAAAATAAAATTTTCAAGGCGAAATACCAAGAGAGTCATCGCTGCAGAGAGTGGGATCTCACAAACCTTGCAGGGCTAAAATTCGCCCTCATTAAGAGTTCAGAACACAGAAGGAATTCAGGATTTGGGCCTTCACGTCCTTTGTCTAGGCAGTTGCTCCACAAAAGTTAATTTAAACTTGTGGAATGTGTGGAAAAGGTGTATTCTACAACCTGAGATTAAACTGGGGATAAATCTCTGTGATAGAAGACATGAGGCCCTGGCAGAGGTTGCTCAGGGAAGCCGTGGCTGCCCCATCCCTGGAAGTGTCCAAGGCCAGAGCAGGGTGAGTGAGGCAGAGACTAAATCACAAACAGCTCCTGAAATTAAAAACCAACCTTCCCTGGAATTGCTGAGGCCTCTGAAGAGGGGAATCTCAGTGTAAACACAAAACCACCTATTTTTCAGACCAGCAAGGTGCAAACCTGGTTGTTGGTGCCACGCACAACCCCGGGACACACAGCAGGAGCAGAGGCTGAGGCAGGAGCTGCCCAGTTCTCTTCCACAGATATATAAATATGTATATATGCATAAATGTATCAATAAAATCCCCTTGCACTTTCAGTGTTGCCCTAAAAACGACTTCAAGTGCCAGAGAAAAGGCTAAAAACAGTAATGGAAAGGAAGAAAGCCTGGTGGGCAGCAGAAGGACGTACCTGTGCTGGAGGAAACCGGGAGGGATGGAGAGGGCAGGGTGGGATGGGGGGCACGGGGTGCCAGTGTCCCTGCAAGGTGGGCAGGAGGTGTCACAGCTATTTCTGCCCCAGCTCAGGGCTGGTGACAAAGCCGTGGTGCCCCTGAGGAAAGAGGTTTCCAAAGAATTCAGTTTGGTTGCCAGGTCTTTGATTTAAAAGCCGTGAGTGCTTTGGAACTGCCAGGGGCTGCTGAGCAGAGGGAGCAGCAGGAGGAAAAGGTTCTTGTCCAAGTTGTCCCCTCTGCAGCAGAACTAACGTGGATGGAGAGCTGAGGGTACAGAGTGACCATCAACCACCTGGAATTACTCTGATCAGCAGATTTCAACTATTGGTAGGGATTTCACGGATTTTCCTGCACACACGAATATCAGTCTGTGTTGATACTTCGGATATTATCCAGAAATGATCCCTTTTGTGGGTGCTGAGCATCAGCTCTGGATTTCTCTGTGTAAGGTCCCAGGTGCAAAATTTTGCGAAAGTGTAAATTTAATCCAAGTCACCTGAAATACAGAAAAGCATAACAGGAAAAATGTAAAATACCCCATCTAGCTCAGTTAAAAAGTAACCCGTCCTCTCAGGTTCATCCTCAGTATCTGTATTGATGTGATGCTGATTTTCCAGAACTGCAATGGTCAACGAGAGATCCCAATTTTTGCTCCGGGAATTCCTGGCTATCGACAACGTGAATTGATTTCAGCACAGAACATTGAGTTTTAGAGGCCCTCGAACACAAACGTATCAAAAGAGTTTTGAACCTTTGTTTTTAAACACATCTGATGTCAGGCTGTAGTTGCGTCGGCTCCACTTCGGGATGGAGAAATTCTGGTGATCCTTGTGGATGGGAAGCTTGGCCGAGCCACCTCCAGCCCAGCAGAGACTCAACAGGTTGGGACATACACAGAACCTGCAGGAAACCTGAGACCTCTTCCCCAGATTTAAGGAAAAGACTTAAAATAAGGGAAAATACTTAAAATAATGTTATTTGAGTGGTGAGGCACTGGAATAGGTTGTCCAGAGAGGTTGTGGGCCCATTCCTGGAAGTGTCCAAAGCCAGGTTGGACAGGGCTTGGAGCAACCTGGGACAGTGGAAGCGGGTGGAATGAGATGGTCTTTAAAGTCCCTTCCAACCCAAACCCTTCTGTGGTTCCGTGATTCTAAAATTTTGGCATGGTGGTCAGTGATGGGAGATGTCTTCTGGTTCCCAATGAACATCAGGGAGCATGGAACACGGGGCAGGAAAATCTGGATGAGGATGTGCCTGAGGAAGGGGCTGCTCTGTTTTTGCCCTCTTTCAAACATGAATGTGCTGAGGGTGATTTTGGCCTCCACGCTGAAAGAAGGAAAGAGATGAAATGTTTTGATATGAAAAGAAATTTTCCAGCTCCCCTGTGCTGCCAGAGCAGGGCAAGAGCTATTTTTGGAGCGAAACAGGAGGGATTCCTGAGGAACTGCTGAGTGGAGGAGGAGCAGGGCTGGGGGGAGGACAAGCCCTGCCTCTCCATCCCATCCCATCCCATCCCATCCCATCCCATCCCATCCCATCCCATCCCATCCCATCCCATCCCATCCCATCCCATCCCAGAAACACTCAGACATGTCTAATTACGCCATCCCCACCTTCTATTGACTCTAGAAATTGCTTGCTGTTAATTAAAGATGTTACCTTTGAAAATCTGCCTCGGCCACGTGGAAATGCTTCGCTGTTTGTGATGAGCTCCAAATGAACGAGGAAGAAATGTTTGTGTTCGAGGCTTTTATTTGTTTTTTGGCAAAATTCCTTGAATAAATTAATAGATGGTGTCATTAGAAGACGCTGAGTACGTATCGGGGCACCCAACAGATAATTTAAGTAAATAGCTAATAAGATAAGTGTACAGGGCTCCGTATCTGCACACATGCAGATATTTTATTTGAACTTAAAATACAATCACTTATCAAATGTCTCCATCGGGGCTTCACTCTGTAACAGAGGGAAACTGCTGCACAAGGCGAGCCCAAACTGCTCTCGGTATTTTGACTTGTACTTTTGACTTTTTCTTCCTCTGGTAACCCCATTATTTTTGTCCCCACTCAGAGCTCTGACCTGTGCTACACGGAAAGTTTTGAGATGAAGTCATTTCTGGTTTGAGTTACTGGAGAGACTTTAATTCATCCAGCTGTGCCTGCTCAACAACAATTCCAGCATTCAGCATTGACAACACACCATCAGCAAGAGAAATCAAACGGAAAAGGCAGGCGGTGTTGAAAGGAACACTTAAAAACTGCTCTCATTTGTAGAATTTAACATCATCAAAACACTAAATGTAAATATGAGCGGGGGGAAAACCCTAAACTCATCAGTCAAGGTATTTCACCAAAAAAGAAAAAAAAAAGGCTTTTATTTTTTTGATGGAATGTTAATGAAAACCCCAAAGGAAATATCATTGAACATAAAGACGCATCTTAAAAAAAAAAATATAAGCTGGATAATTTGCTCTAAAAGACCTTGTATTATAAAATACATGATGTGTTTCCCTTGTTGAATATGTGTTTAAACTCATGTTTTACTAGGAAAAAATCCTGCCATTCCTGGTTTCAAGTACCAGCCTGGAACTCAGTGTGGAAGGGAACAGCTACATTTCAGTTCTAATGGACTCAGAAATCAAACAGAAAGTGTTTCAGGATTTCTGAGAGCAGTTATTCCCTTCAAAATAATTCCTCAAACTGGAATGTAATTAATAAATGTTCAGCCACACATTATTGAATTGCCATTCCAATAGAAATAAGGGAGTAAAACATCTTTTGAGTCAAAAAGAGGCAAAATATAGATCTGCAAGGTGGTATTCAAGGGTGTAAAAATAATTTCTCTTGGAAGTCTTTCCCTTTTCAATCGATAAAGTGCAAAAGAGAGACTGAATTGCTCATCTTCTTCCCTCATCACCTGAGATTGTGTTGGAACCGTGTTTTGGCACGGGTGATGCATTCCTGGGAAGGAAGGGAGATGCTCCTGCTCCTTCTCCTGCCTGGCCACACATCCCTGAAGCGTTTCCCTGCTCAGCTGACAGGGGACCAGGGCATTGCTGGAGCTGAATATTCAGATTTTGGTGATGCTCTGGCTCAGAAGCACCAGGAGGGAACAGAGGTGGGCACCCCTTGGCTCCCCTCTGTGCTTTGTGGCCTTTCAGTGCATCCTCTGTACATTTTGGGCTGGCGACAGCACTGGAATTTCACTTTAATGACCCGAGGTATAGATTTGATGGCTGACAGTGGCATCTGGTTTTAATTAAAGTGTGAGACCGGAGCAACGAGCGCACCCCAACAACTTTAGGAGCTTTACACCAGCATTCCCAAACGAGCAGCAAAGAGAAGCTGGAAGTGCTGTTACTTGTCCATCTGCAGCAGCTTTCTGGGAAGAACCAGCCTGGCCCAGCAGTCCTGAGCCACGTTCCCACTTTTCCTGCCAGTGCTGCATCTTGCAGGCCGGGGATGCCCTCTGAGGTGTTAAACAGACATGTGCTTTCAAGTGCCTCTTCTTTCACTTCAGGTTCGGCATAAATAAATTTCATTTGTTTAACTGCCTTTTAAGTGCAGAAGGAAAATTCCCGCAGTCGGACAGGCAAGAAAAATAGCGACTGAAGATGCAAATCACTTCTTTTCCCTTTAAACAATACATACTCTGCTGCCTGCATTTCCCCAAAGATACCGCTGCAGCTACACGTGGTTGAAGTCTGTTTCACCCTTCTGTAAGGCAACGTGACAAATGATTTAGGGGAAAGTAATCTCTAATCAGCAGAACTTCAGGCCACGCGGCCCAGAATTATTGTCAATTTAATTCCGTCTCCCCGCCACAAAACTCTGAAGGGTTCCTTGCTGCTGAAGTTTTGCAGCTGAATAATAAATAAAAGAGGGTGCAGTACAAGTGCTGCATAATGTAATTGTAGGCTCTTTGTTCTTGTCAATCAGCCTGAACACGAGCTGAGTCGTCGTGGATGTCACCACGATCACATCCAGAGCGGGCGGCTCCGAGTTTGGGAGCGGGCGTCGTCACCGAGCAAGTTCCTTTTAATAAAGAGGCGTGAGGAGAAGGTTTCAGGTGCTTTATAAAACTTTGACTCCCCTCCTACTGCCAGGCAAGAAAGCACAATAATGCATGCATGAATTGCCAATAAATCAAAGGCCTGCTTTTTTTTTAATTCCTATTTTGACATGTACATACATAGCATTTTTAAGAGATAGCTCCAAGGTAGCTTCTCAGTCCTTGATCAGATCATGAATTTAATTAATTCAGTGTAGACATGTCATAGATTTAAACCCTTTAGAATTACATTTTTAATACAGATCTAACATTTAATGTCCTTTCTCATTTTTTTCTCGCGGAGTAAAAAAAATCCTTTAATACTCTGGTAGCAATTTTTTTCCTCTTATTATGAGACTGTGGCTCCTTCCTAATTATGTGGCTGCAAATTATTTACTGTAGTTTTAAATTAAGGAAGGAGACAAGTAATCCAGTGTAAAAAACACTGTTCCAACTTCAAGAAGAAATGAGTGTATATGTTTAATTTCTCTTTAGGCATCCAGCTGTACAGTCACTGTATAATGGAAGGTTTGAGACAAAATGGTCCCCCACCACCTTACCTCCGTGTAATGCAATTTAGCTTCATTAAATTACTGGAGGGCCAGTTACTTAAGCAGAATATTGATTTTCAGTCTGGGCCATGTTTAACATAATTCTGCGTAGGCAACAGCTAATTCTGCATTTGAGTCTCACACCCTAATGGAATTACACGAGGTGGTTGACCATGGGCAAGGCAGGGCTGGGCTGGGGGCTTTAACCCTTCCTCCTCCTCCTTTTCCTCCTCCTCCTCCTCCTCCTGCTCCGAGGCTCCGCTCACTTCAAACGGCCACGCCGACAAATTCCCCTTTTTTTTTCCATGGAGCTGCCGGCTTTCATCTGGGGACGTGTAGCCCCGAGCTAGGTTTTGGTACTGTAAAATATCCGTGGGGCTGTTCCATTTTCCTTCAGCGACCTACAGCTCGGCCTGCGTGGCAGCAGACGCACCGTGGAAGGAGGGATTTCCTCCAGTTCCTGACCCCAAACCTCACAGTTACAGGATGGATTTTGCTTTAATTAAAACCCGGCAAAATGAACCAAGTCTTCGGCAGGGAAGTGCGTTCCTCCCGTCGCTGGCTTGAAGGCTGGTCATTATTTTTATTTATTATTCTGTTTAATGATGAGATACAGTTTACAAGCCATTGAATAATAATAATTTCAAATGGTTCCCTGTGAGTTATGGTTTGTCAGTGTCTTAGAATTTAAATGGTGTGTGGGGAGAAATAGTGGTTATCGCCCACGTTAATGGGGGCCTTGGTGGAGGGGGCCTGAAGCTGCCTCAGTGGGTTTGAGATTTCCACTAATGGGGTGAAAGAGGCTCTCACAGGCCTCAAATTCAAAAATCTCTTCCCACCGGAATCCCCTGAATTAATCAAAATAGCAAAACTCTGGAAATACCAGGTAAGGCTTTGGCTGATGGTGGATTTTTTATTTTTAAATCTAACAGCTAAACTCTCCTCTTAGTTCTCAGTCCTTAGGGAATAAAATATTTAATATTTTCACAAGTACAAACACAGTTCCTGCTTGTTTTGGAAATTTTGAGCAGTGGTGGGTTCATAAGACCATTTTTTCCCCCCAGAAATGCTGCTACATGGCAGAGAATTGCTTGAAGGCAGCTTTAAATGTTAGCTGGGAAGAGTCTCTGCTTTAAACGAACTTATTGTGGCCACTCTTTTGCGTTCAGCTCGTGCTCCACTCAGGTCCCCACAAATAAATTGATTTTAAAAGTTCTAGCTATGACATTGATGCTGCAAAGGGTTGAGTTCATGCTTAACTTGGGTGCTGTGCCCCATCCTGTTGAATCCATGGAGGGGAGGGGGATTTGGGAGCAGCAGCTGGGTTTGGACAGGAACATTTCGGGTGGAAAAGACCTTGGGATCATCAAGGCCGACCATTCCCAGCACTGCCCAGGCCACCACTGCCCCACGTCCCCAAGTGCCACATCCACAGGGTTTTGAAATCCCTCCAGGGGTGGGGAGTCCACCTCTGCCCTGGGCAACTTGTGCCAGAACTTTACAGCTCTTTCCGTGGAGAACTTTTCCTGCTCTCCAGTCTAAACCTCCCCTGGTACAACTGGAGGCCGTTTCCCCTGGTTCCATCCCTTGTTACTGGGGATTCCCGGGCAGCCTTGGCCTGGGTCTGGCCGTGGATTCCTGGTTTTGGTGGAGGCTTGGGGCTTTGCAGAGCCTGCTGCTGCCATCAGAATGCGGATCACAGCTGGCCAGGGCCCTGCTGCTCCTGCTAATTCCTCGGGACTTGCCTCTCGCGTGCTCTTCCCGGCTTCCTTGGAAGTGCAGTGCTGTAGTCAGTGATTACTTCCACAGTCTGAGCGAAAATATGCAATATGCAAACCCGATTTGTCATTGGGAGTCAATAATTGGCACCAGGTGCATTACTTAGCACCCTGTCAGGAATCTGGCGTGTCAGCTGATGGATAACTCCGTGCTTTCTCCTGACACTGAGCATCGTTTGCTCCCTGTCAGGGCCCGGGGTCCTTTGTCGCTGCCCGTTTGCCCTGGATCTCTGCATTTCACAGGTGGGAGAGGGCCTTTCTCCCTTCCCCATGTCCTGGTGCTTCCTGTGCTGTCCCATTTCTCACCCCAAAATGGTGATGTAGCAGATGAACCCATGGATAAGCCACGATGAAAGGGACAGGGCAGGAGATACCCATGAAGGACCGAACTTCAGCTCTTCAGCTTTTCCCTTGTTTTCCACCAATTTTAACCCATGGATCCCATGGCAAGGAGCTCCATTGGCTTCAGGAAAGGTCCTTCCAGGAGGAGGTGTTCACCACTCTTCGCAAGGTAGCAGGATCTGGCCACATATAATTAATATAAATAGGTGCATAATTTAAAGCTGCCCCCCAGGAAAGCCCTAAATTACATGATAACCATGCAGACACTGGCCCAGGAAGGAAAACATGGGGAGTCTCTATTAGTGAAATTAATTATATGTAAGATGGTCTTCAATAACCATGTGGGAATGATTAAGTAATCAGTCAAATAAAAGATTTAATAACAAATTCCCTATCAATTACACACGAACACCCAGTAAAATATAAGTAAAAATCATTTTCGACGCATTAATTTTAACATTAACAGTGCAGAAGATATTGTAACATAATTAAGTGTAATTTCTTGTAGCAAAACAAACTCATAACAGCAAAATAAACAATCCGAGGAATAGTATTTCCTGAGGAAAATCAGCAGCTGGAGATGAGTGGTGGCACAGGGAGGTTTGGATGAGGCCAGCTCAGAGGAGAACCAGCAGAATGTGGGAAATGGGGTTGGGGTGGCCGTGCCCGGTGTGAAGGTCACAACTGTCCCTCTCTTGCTGTCCAGGCACGAGAAAGTAAAGCAAACCAACATCCCAGGTCGGCCAAAAACCAGGATGAAGTAACCTGGAGGTCTGGAATAAATTACGCAGCGCCTAAAACTGAGCCAAACAAAAATGCTGCATTCGATGTCTCCAACCTGACCTTTTCTGGAGGATTTTTTTTTGGTCTATCTGCACCTTGTTTCTCCTTTTTGGCAATTATTCCTTTTATTTTTGGGCTGATGAATTCACTTTATCACTACTACCCACCACTGTGCCACTAGGGATGGGAGCCAGCTCGTTTACCCAAGAGTTGGGTGTCTATTTTAGGCTCCACTTCCAAGGTATTTCTGTAGTTGATGGGGGGAAGGGGATATTTTAGCCACTTCTTTAAGGATGAAATTAATTGTCCTGTGCAAGTATCTACTTCTCCTTATGTTTTAGATGACTGACTTTCACTAGAAATCGAAATTTTTGACGTTGAGTGAAGGTCAAGGTGAAAAGAAGCATCTGAGAGAGTGGTCCAGAGCTCACAGAAGTCGATGAGAGCATTTCTATTAACTTGAGTGGGTTTTAAACACGCTCAAGCTGCAATTTCCTAAAGGTAAAATGCTCTGGCTGCGCTAAAGGCAGAGCAATTGTGGGGTGCATTAATAATCCATCCGGCCCAATACCTGCCTGATGGTTGGGATGAATCCCTGGAAGAGCCCAAGACCAGGCTGGACGGGGCTTGGAGCACCCTGGGACAGTGGAAGATGTCCCTGCCTGTGGTAGGGGGTGGAAATATGTGACTTTAAGGTCCCGTGCACACTAATCCATTCCATGATTCCACGAATTTAAGGAAGGAGAGGCTTGCCTTGTCTGTTTTCCCATCTCCAGAAATCTGCATCTCCAGGACTTCCCGAGCCCGAGGTTGTGTTTAACAGCCAGTGAAGGACCATCTACATTGCAAAAAAGTGTCCGAAGGCAAGGAAAACAACCCAGACCAGCCAGAGTGTTTTGTTTGGCCTAAACTGCATCTGGTTTTCCCCCCACAGAAACATTAAAATAGTGGGATTTGATCTAAGCATTCCTATGCAACTCAGAAGGAGCAACTTTCTGTGAGGTCCTTTGCAATAAGACCCCATCAAACCAGCTCATGGATGCTGTGAGGGTTAGATTTTATTCCTAGATAACCAGGGAATGCGGAGAAACAATTGGGAGTGAAAGACTTGACTTCCCAAATGAGAAAATAAATAGCTTTTAAAAAATGTGCTTACTAGGGACAAAGAAGGAAAAAAATAATAAAATGAAAAAAAATATTTTCTTCTTTTCTTTTTTTTTTTTTTTAGATCTGAGCAATCTTGCAATAATTCTGTAATAGTTTTTTCTGTGTTTCTCATAAACCCACAGTTTTCTTTGGATACAGGATACAGCTGGATGAGAAAAGGGCACGTAATGAATCTGTTTTTGCCTTGTTACCACAATGTTTGTTCCCACATCAGGCTTCTGCACACTCTGTTTTTCCAAAACCAAACTGAAAACTCCGTCCATTCCTCTCACAGAAAATGCTAATTAGAAAGGAATTGACATCTACTTGGACTTGCAAAATGTTATTTATCTGCAATATTCTACGGGCAGCGGCTCACATGGTAATTGTGCTTCTGAGCAATAGTTAATTAGTCCAAATTCTGGAGTTATATTTGTGTTCTACTGAGTTGCTCGCAGGGCTTGAATCTAGAGAGGGCTGGAATATTTTCAGCGAGGGTTTCTCGCGAAAATAATGGAGGGGTTTCTTTTTCTTTTTATCAAAATCTGAGAAATAACCTGCCAAACCAATCATTCGCTCCCAGGAGCCTTGCAGAAGGGCTGGATGTTAATTGCATTTAACCTAGAACAGCAGAGCAGGTTTTTTTTTTCCTTTATACAATAACTAATATGTAAACTACTGTTGCACTTTGAAATTACTTTCACTTAAATTCTATTATTGGAGCTCCGCAGTGGAAGATATCCAGGGTCCATTTCATTAAAAAAGACTAATTACACTGGAAGCGTGCAACGTACCCGCCAATCTTCCTGGAATGACTGGAAAATGAGCATTCCAGAGATACAGCACACTTATTTGTCCTGGCATCCCTGGGAAAGGTTTCTACTTACTAGGATGCAGTGGAGGCCAGAAATGAAATTCTGATTGGTAATGAAGGGTTCCTTCTTCTTTTTTTTTTTTTTTTCCCCCCATAATTGCAGGAATTTACATGGATTGGCTGACAGCTAAGGCAGTGGAAATATCTCCCTTAGAATTTCCACTGATAAAAAAACCGAGGGGAAAAAGGCAGCTCTGCAACACCACACCAGAACAGGCTGTGACACGCTAATTTTCCTTATATTTATTTATACAGACAGCCCGCAAACTCCGTAAATTTTCCGGGGGAGCATCACAATAAAAACACACCTTGTGGAACAAAAATATAAACTGGCAAGCTGATCACAGGGCGGACTGGAGGATAACAACAAAGGTGTGATATTCCTGGTGCACAGCACACCACGGCATCCCTCTGGTTTGGGAAATCCGTGTGGGAAACCCAGCATCGAGCAGCAGCGGTGCCTGGGAGGCAGCACTGGGAAGGACGAAGGGTGTTACTGGGTTTTGCTGGTCCGTCCTCAGAAACTCCTAATTTTGAGCTCTGGTTTGGTGAGTTTGGAGCTTTCTGGAGAATGCAGAGTGCTGGGGCCAGGATGGGTTTTATCCCGTGGGAAATGGGGATCTCTGAGCTGGGGTAGGTGTGGCTTTGGTGGTCACCAGGTCGGTTTTGGCTGAAATCTCTGGTGGAGCCGCTCTGCTCACAGGGATTTCTCCCAGTTCTTTGGAAATTATTTGTTTAATTAGTGATGGGGTGAGTCCAGTCCTTACCAACACTGAAATCCTTGGGATCGGTGCTCTGGAATGGTGGGGAAGTGCACCAATTGCACTAAAATTAATGAATTTATTAAAATTAACTAGACTTTAATGGATTTTGTTTGCTACTTTTCAACCGCTGTCACTGCTGGGGCACAATAAGGACATTTTATAACCTGCCTAAAAGTTTTTGAGTGACATTGGACCTTGTGTCACCACTGCCATAAATTCTCCTGTTAGGTGGTGGATCCTTGGCCAGGATTTTATCCTTGGAAGTTTCATATCCCGAGAGGCAGTTGCAGTGCCCATGGCAAACCCATGCTCGCAGGTTTGGGAAATATTCCCGTTTTTCACGTACAGATGCATTACATTTTTGTCTGCCAAAGAATCCTAGAATTCCAGAGTGGGTCAGGTTGGAAGGGACCACAGTGGGTCCCCTGGTCCAGCCTCTCTGCTCCAGAAATGTGATTGCAGGAATCACTGCTCCCCTGGTTCCTGGGACAAATTTTCCTGGGGTTTTGCACCACAAAATGCAATTTCCTTCTCTGTGTTGGCAGGGTTGGAGTCCACAGTGGGGTTGACCCTTTCCCAACCTGGGAAAAGAGGAAAAACAAGGCTGAGGATGCCAGAACTGAGAAGTCCAGGCCCAAGGTGTGTCAGGGTTTGAAACCTTCAGCCTGGCTTGCTGTGCCACCCTGTCCCTGCCAGAAGTCACGGCGGGAGTGAGAATAATGCTCAATTCTTCTGTCTCACACATTTCTGCATCCATGGAGTTGACATAAGAACAATGCCAGTTCTTTGCTCCCCCCGTTGGGAGAGTGAAAACTAAACACTTAGCACGAGGAGTAAACCCATGGACACACAGAGGGTCTGGTCCTGGAGTTAGGGCCATTGAAACATTGCAAAAACCCCCGTGACACACTGGTTTGTATTTCATATGCAGAGTGCTCCCGCCAAAAATGTGAGACCTTTAGAACCTGTTGGTACTGAAAGTGCAGCTGACCTTGTGCTGTTCCAAAATAATTCCTGATTCCACGATCCGTCTGGTCTGAGCGGTTTTATTTTGCCCTAAATGCACAAAATCAGGGAGTTTTGGGGTGGAATTGTGCCTTGCGGGAGCCCACAGCCAGGTTGTGCTGCGTGGGAAGGAGGACAGGAAAATGGGATACAGGTGAGGGATGTTCACTGTGGAGTGGTGGAGTTTGTGTTGGGCTCTGTGATGGGAGCTGGGATGGGTTCTTCTTGCCATGGGTGGAGAAGAGACGTGGTGTCCTTCAGGCACCATGAAAGAGGAAATGAAAATTCGAAATAGATATTAAAAATTGAAAATTTAAAAAAAATGAGATTTCGATTTATTATCTCCTTGTGCGTCCATGGAAAATAGCAGACTAAACTCTACTTGTAGCAGGAAATAAATTTGCTGCAAGAAGAGATACTGGGGTGGGAGGATTTTTCTGTGCTCTGTAGGACCAGGATATAGAAAAGTCCTTGTCCTCCATGCTACTGAAATAATAAAAATGAAAATGAAAATGA
>VYZQ01063796.1:0-27846 GCA_013400655.1 Mystacornis crossleyi | reverse complement strand
TTTCAGAAAATAGTGAATTTTTTTGTACATGTATTGCTATGGTTGCGGTAGCTGATGACTGACAAGTTTTTTGAGTTAGATCTCCTTACTGTAGAACTGCATAATTAATAATGCATAAGTTAACAGGCACTTGGTTTAAGGAGTTGGGAGGGGAACCAGAAACCTAAAGGATAGTTGAATACAGTTTAATTCCTGCATTGTCACTGAGTTTTGTCTGTGTGTGTGATGTATCCGAAAGAAGCCATGGAGCAAAGGTTGTGTGTTCAATCAGTTGTTTGGTGCTGGCTGCTTTAGCTTCTCTCTCAGATGTGTGCTGGCTTTGTTAAAGCTGTGGAAGTGACGAGTTTACTGCAGCCTTACAGGCGTTGCTCTGGAAAACAAAACTGCAGGACATCCATTTTTATGTGTATTCCATGCTTCTTTGGAGCAAATTGTGCGGGCGAATACCACCATTAATGGTGTGTAACATCATTAATGGCTTAGGCCAGAAGCATCTTAAATTGTGTTGGTGTTAGTCAGGATAATTTAAAGCACTCCTACAAGTTGTTGCTATTTGAATATGTCCCTAAAATGTGTGATAAATACATTAACAGATTTTGGACCCAAAGACTTCACAGAAAAGACAGATGGAGAAGGGTCATGGGGCAAAAACAACAACTTCTAAACCATGAAGTGATAATGAAAAGTAGACTGGCCAACATACTGATATTTCCTTTAGGACACTCAGGAAGCTGTTTTTTGGCTCTTGTATTTTATAAAACTCTACCTCTAATCTCCTAGCTGGTTTTATTACTGCAATGTAATATTCCAGTTCTGTTTCTCCCCACTGCTCTGGGGAGCTTTATTCCTACTCATACATGCTGTCTGAAGGAAAGACTGTTCCCTTGCTCAATAGATGAAGTCTAAACTGGCAAAAGAAATGTGTTGGTTCTTTCTTCTACAGGAGACAACATCTGGAAGACGATCTTTAAATAGCATTAATTACATCCCATGATTTTCCCTTTCGTAGGATGACTCTGAAGGTTATACAAAGCTATATTTATTGTCACTAGAGCTAACAATGATGAGGTGAGCTTCTAGGTTGTATCAGTTTCTTTCTAGCATTTATATCCCAAATTGTTCATAATTTCCAACCATCGCTTTCCTGAAAAAAAAGCTTAAATGTCTTTTTCTTTGTTCATATGTGAACTATATGTGTTGAGACAGAATAAGCAGCAGAGGAGTAACAGAATCATTCTGCCACTGATCTCGTCTTTGAACTACATTGATTAGTATAAGTTACGGAATAAATCTCAAATTACGGACTAGTGAAAATGCAAATTGATTCTGGATGAACCTAGTGATGTTGTGCCAGTATAACAGAGATGAACAGGATCTTTAGGAAGTGCTCAAAAGCAATTTGGTTCTAGCCCCTGAAACCCAGCCTGGAGGAAAAATCTGCTTTGACTTGCACTTTTCACAGTTCTATTCAAAAAAAAGGTAGATTATTAAGGCCTGAAAGACTCCTCAGCCTGACACATCAGTGAAAATGCTTTCAGTGAAAATATATTTTTTGTCAGAGAAGATGTCAAAAATGTTTAAAAAATCACAAACCCCCCTTTCCTTCAGAAATAAAGCTCCAAGGCTCCAAAACATTTGAGCACTTCCATTTCTGTAGACACAGGGGAGTTCTACCCTATATATAAAAATACATAAGCACATGCTTAACTTTTAGCAGGTATTAAGTCCCATTCATTACATTAGGACTTAGGCGTATACTCACATCTCTGAGAAGAGGACCCTGCCTCATGTTAACTTCCAAGCTGAAAGTTTCATAAGGTGTTGAAGGTGGTCCAGCACTCACTGACCAACAGGTCCAAATGCTGCCAGTGCAGCAAGCCAGAAAGAGGCTTGGTTTAATCGGATTCTGAATTGCAATAAATAAATTATAACAAACTCGACAGAAGCCTCTGGGCTGGGTCCAGCCCAGAGGCCAGACTGAAATTTCTCATGTAGCAGGTAATCAGTAAGATGAGAAACCAGCTGCAGGGGAAGGGCCTCTCTATGAAACAAGAAGGTACTCTGAGAGCCAAGTCTTGTCCCAGTAATCTTTCCAGTAACACTACAGCGATCCGTGTGCTTCATTATCTGGTCTTCAAAGGAGCTGAATTAATTGGAAAGGAAACTGATGGTATTATTGGAGCAGGCCACCCAAGTTAGTCGGTTGTATGCGTGAAGAATGGGTCATGAGATTTGTCCCTTACTTTTCTAAACATTTCAGTATAAGCAAAGCTCCTAGGTAATTTCAAATGAAGGTTATTTGGTTACGGGGAAAAGGATTACCAGAGTGGCATTATCCCCTTCAGAGCATTTAAACTGAGCAATGTGATGACATTTCAAAACCATCTGGGACTATTTTTTTTCTCATTATAGTCTCCAAAATGACCCATTTTACTTAAAAACAATGAGGCTGGTGTTTCCTTGTCCTTTGTGATAATGTTTTTTGAGCAGTTGTCTCTAGGGTTTGGTGCAGGCTTTGGCTAAAAGCTCAAAATACCCAGTCACTGGATTGATTGATTCACATAGCTGATCTTATCTGTCACTTTGCCATTTATCATTTATTTTACAGATTTCTTTCCAAAAATCATATTAAAGGTGCCTGAGTGCTGTAGAAGGGTTTAGAACAGTTTGAGTGCAACTCGAGTAGATTTTGTAAATGCATGATGACTGGTACTGTATATGTGGATTGATGTTTCCAATTAGCTTTCCTGGTGACAGGTCTGGTGGGATCCATTGTATCTCTGAGAGTAGCCAGCCTAAGTCAGTCGGTAAGAGAAAGATACTCCACTGGAGAGCAATTCTTCTACCCTGCCTGCATCCCTAGTGTTCTCTATCTACTGAACCAAATTACAAGGTTAGATGACTTTATGCCTACTTTTTCCTCCTCTAGAGTTTGCTGAGGTAGATTTTACTTTTGCAGAATTTTCCCCAGTGGATGCACAAGAAGGTTATTCGTAGATTTTTTTTTTTTAAGCTTTGAAGTTCGGATTTTGCAAGTGAAACACTTCTCTTGATGAATGCTTTTTAGAAATGATTTCCTACCTTTCAGGAATAATCAAATAATAACATTTAGTAATGTTTGCTTAATAATCAAAAAATCACCGACTCACTTAAAGTTAGCTGAATTCCCTTCTCTTTTGTAAATTTTTTGCTTTTGGTCTTTGTAGTAAATATGATATTTTATAAAGTATTGCGGAGGAGAGGTTGTAGTCCAAAAATATGGGCTCTTTTTGGCAGCAAATAATGGTTGGGGACCAGAAATTCTGGTTTGCATTCTGGGTCTAGAGGAGCAGAGTGATCGCTACAGAATCACAGAGCCTACATAGATCTATATGGAATGATAAAGGTTGAAAAAGACCTCCAAGGTCATCGAGTCCAACCTTTGACCCAACATCACCATGTTGTTGGTGAGTGCCACGTCCAGTTGTTTCTTGAACACTTCCAGGGTTGGTGACTCCACCACCTCCTGAGTGGCCTGTTCCAGTGCCTAACGAGGAAATCCTTCCTGATGTCCAACCTGAACCTCCCCTGGAAGCAGTTCGAGGCCATTTCCTCCTGTCCTGTCACTTGTTTCCTGGGAGAAGGATATGGAGAAGATGGGATTTCCAGCTCACCAGGAGAACAGATGCTTAAAAGAAGCATGGCAGTCACTGGCCTTATTAGAGAGATGGGTTCAGCTTACAGTCTTGCTATTTTCTCCTGTGCAGCCTTTCAGTTTCTTCTTTAATAAAACTGAGCAGTTGCTATTTATCTATTTCTAGCAAAGGGGAATAAGTAGAGTTGGTTGAAATTGCTTCCTTTATAGTTGGCTGTGTGAGAGAAAATTGGCTTTCTTGGCCAAATGGAATTTCCACTGAAAGTCTACCTTCTATGAAAATGTTTGATCTTTTTGCTTCAGTTGAGTGCCCCATCCCACACTCTTTCCCTTGGGTGTCTAACTGGAAAGTCATAATTTTCTGGGCTTGCAGAATTGAAGACAAGTAAGAGTAAGAATAAAAATGCTGGTTAGATCTTTTCATGAGAGCTTTTTTCATAGTACTGAAAGTATATTTACTAGATAGAGCTGGATTACAGCTCAAGGTCATCTCCTACTCCCAATTTGATGCCCTGTGCTGAGAGTGAGTAGTAGCACCTTCTGCTCTTCTTCTTTGTAGAAAGTTGTACAAGACAGCCCAGGTCCACTCCTGGGCATACTGATGGCTACTGGAAGCTGCAGCTTGCTCTTAGCAAATTGTCTGTGAAAAAATTGCTCATAGCTAGTCCCTAAGAAGCTCTACTGAGTGTGTCTTAAGCCTGAACTGATGTATTCAATTCAGGTGGATTGTCAGGCAGAAACCTAAGAGTGCACTGTGCAGCTTGGTCTATAAATTCAATTTCTTCTTCACAGCACAATAGCACTACAGCTTTTCAAAAAGGAGTTGGGATAGAGAATAAATAACTCTGGACAAGATATGTCTCAAGAATTTCACCAGTCTATCCTGAACATCTGAGTCTAAGCAAAGTAACTGGCATGGAACATATCAAGCTAAAATATCTACTTTGAAAAAAACTCATGAGCAACCGAAAACAGATAAAAAGAATTCTCTGGCAACCATAACTGTAGATACAGCTACCACTTAAAACGCAAATGTTTCCAAACTGTAAGTGCTTATATCACAGAGATTACCATATCATCACAGGCTGTCATTTGTCCTCTTATCAATGCAATGTGAAATGCCAGTGAACGTAAATAGAGATTAATCTTGTAGATACTCGGCATGCCAGCCCTGTAGTGTCCGTCTGCAGCACTGTCAGAAAGCACGCTCGGCACAGCCACCACATGGCCTCACTGAGGCTTTTCAATGACTGTGGGGTCAGCTCCAACGCCTGGCCTTCTCCAGTCACAAACATTTCAGCACTTGCCGAGCACTGGATTTGTCTCCATTACACTGTGAGTAACGCTCCCTTGCACAGGAAGCAATAATCCAAGAGTAATTTTCTACCGCTATTACTAACCTTCTAATAGGAGCTCATGCGTGATAATTAGGCATCTGAAATATATTTTGGAGATTATATTTTTTTTCTTGCCAGTTTTCTTTCTTTTCTATTTTATTTGGTAACTTCTGAAAATATCTTACTGCTTAAAAGAACAGTTCTTAAACCAAATCCTTTGTGATTAGTAATGCACAGCTAAAGACATTTGGAGCATTAAACACCCCTGTATGTGAAATCCCTGGAGTTTTGCTAAAGTATGGCTTAAAATTACAATGAAATTACAGAGCTGGAAGAAGAATCGTAGCTGCATAGAAGAAAGCTAGTACAATTCTTTACATGTCTGTTTAATAAAGAATTTTTCAGTTCTCAGCTTAAAAAATAAAAGTAAAGGTTCATTAAATTTGGTGCCATAATATTTGCTACATTTACTGAAGAAAAACATGAAGTCAATACCCAAGGCTGCAGCATGTTCAGAAAATAAAATAATTAAATTGATATTGTTTCTTTTTTGACAGTGTCTCCCATGGGAAGGAATATTACTTGGCTGTAGCAGTAATGGTTCTCTATCTAGGCGAAGAACTATTATGTTAAATTAAAACCTCTCTCTATTTATCAAACAGCCAAAACTAATAAACACAACTATGGCATTAAGAGTAAAGTGCTACTAGACTATTACTTCCGTCACCAGCATATCATTTATAATTCAATTTAGACAAAGTGTCTTCTCCCCAGGGATGTGGAGATGTGGTATTGACACAAGAGGCCTTTACTATTTGGGCACAGGAATCAAATTGTTTTGTAGTTACTGTGGCTGGAAACAGTTTCTACTGGAAAAGCAACCCCACAAAATAATTTCAGAAGCTTTTAAGAAATAGATAATTTGAAAGAACATGTAAAGTATTGTTTATAACAAGTAATGATAATTGGAAGGCATATCCATAAAATAAAGGAGTTTTAAAAAGAAAAAAACAAGCAAAACATGAACCTGAGCAACTCTTGCTCTTGGGGTCTTTTTTTTTTTTTTTTTCATTTAACTACTAATCAAAATACCTATTTTTTTTTTTCCCCTAGCTAGGGATTTAGCACTAGAAACTTGGTGTGTCCTTCAGTATAGTATTTTGCTTAGTGCAGACCAGGTTCTCCAATTTTGAATTTATAAGGAAATCCCTCAAATTGATGTTCCTGTACTCTGTGGAGCAGAGTATGACTACACCTATCTGCCTGCTCATGGCCGGCAGATATAAGGACAAGGTACCACTCAAAATTTATGCAACAGGTTGCAGGATATGAAGTCTTAAAAAGGCAGACCAAAATTTGAATTTGCAGCCATTTTGAAACATCAAATAGTGTAGTTTTAAAAAATCCTGCCCTGAATTTAAGGCAGTTTCTTTGGAAGACTGCCAGACACCCCAGTAATGTCTATATATAATACACCCATGCATAAGAAAAACAAGGAATAGAAAATCTGATACATCAACCGCTGCCAGCCAGTAATGACCAGTGGAATTCAGCTAACGTAGACAATTTAATTTCAATGCCTAGTGGGAATTTGATTAAAGCAATTAGAGAAAATTCTGAACATAGTCCAAATCATGCGTGTCTCTATTTCATTTTATTTTCTTTAAGAGCCGTCAGCATTCTTGGCCTCTGAAAATATAGGTAGTAAGTCTCCTGAAAACTTTTAAGCAGGGTTATAACTTTATTCACATAATGGTGACATTGAAGAGAGTGAGACTACTTGCAAAAGGGAAATTATATATGTGTTTAAGCATTTGCAGGGTCTCATGCTAAGTGCTTGGAACAGAAATTTCTTCCATAGCCTGCCCAGACCCTAACCCTAAGTATAGCTGTTCCTTTCCAGCAAAGTGTGGAGGCAAAGACTGATCAGCCTTGAGGCACAGAAGAATTCAGGGGCACACTTGCAGACCCCGGGTTCTGGATGAAGTAGATGGGGCTGAGAGACTCCAGTCAGCAGGGAAGTTTAGTGATTTCTTAGGAACAGTCTGCTTTTGAATGTCTGATTGTTATTATGATATAGGTGGAAATTAAGGGGAATAAACCTCTCATAAACATATATGGGGCTGCAGCCATGGCTGTGACATCACAGGCAGCCAATGGAGTAACTAACTCCATTTTGGTCCATCAACTTCTACAGCCATTTAAAAATTTTTATTATTCTACCACATGAATCTGGACTGCAGCCACTCACCATAAGACAGACTGGACTAATAAATCTTTGGCACATATAACCACCATGTTTAATATAAAACAACCCCTACACTTTTTTTTATATGATTTATAAAACAGAACACGAAGCTACCTACACGGTCTTTTCTAGCTACAGCAGATACTGTTATTTATCGCACATTTAATTGCTAACAGCAATTCAGTCATGCTACCTGACCTTAAGGCCTTTTGATTACCTGATCCAACATATTTCACATGAAAAAAATGTCAGGCTCGTAGAAACCCACCAGTCTGGTTTTCTGTGAAATCTAATTATAAACAGCAATGTTAGAAAAAGGTTACCAGTTTAAGTAGTCAAGGCAGTTATTCATTTGGTAAGGATTTGTTTTGATTGAAATAATAGCCGAGAGGGCACCGTGCAGCCTGGTAGGACGCTATGAATAGTGCAGCCTGCTCTCACCCACACTCATTTTGGCTGCTCAGCTTGAACTCGGGAAGCTCAGCTGGGACTCTGGGAACAACTTGGTGCCGTGGGATAAGTGCGTCCATCTCCCTATACTCCCTCCCTCCATCTCCAGCCTTTAAAGAACCAGAGTTTGGACTCAGTGATCCTCATGGATTCCAGCTCAGGATAGTCTATGATTCTCTGATTATGGGAAAGAGGAACCAGTGAATCCATTTGTGGGAATAGGCTCAGCCCTTCCCTTAAGTCCTAACACAGGTGATGGTGCCTTAAATGCTCTGTTAAACTGCAGATGTTGAGATGGAAGGTGGCATCACCTGTGTTAAAACAGACCCTGCAGATGACTGGGAAAACTGACAGGGTGAAATCCTGGCCTCTTGCAGGTAAAGTTCTCGTTGATACCGTGAGTTTAGGAATTTATCTCAGTCTAAGAATTTTAGAATGCTTTCCTGTGCCTTGCACCTTTGCCTTGCTCCATTTTTGTATTTCAATCAAAGTAGAAAGGCTCATGAGTGCAGCAGATGAAAGGAAGAAGCATCTGTTTGTGGGAAACTCTCCTACACCGCCAATGACAATAATAATAACAGTGGCAGTAGTAATGACAATTTCTCCAACTTTTATGGTGACTAAGAGCTTTAGTAGGAAACGTGGATGATACTGTGCCTGTAAGGCAGGTCTTACATAAAATTAGAAGATAAAGAATCTTAGAAAAAGATAATTTCCTGAGAGTGTTGTTTTAAAATATGTGACATCATGCCTTAGAACAAACATGAGAGATGTATTTTAATATATTCATTGTATGACTTTTCATCTGAACAGAATTTGATTTTGCTGCCTGTTATGTTGTATAAAACTGGGAAGAATAATCACATAATATGATGCGTATTAATTCTGTAGTTATAAATCAATGCATTATAACTTTTCTCCTGAGAAATGTGTAAACACATTTTTTGTATATTATAATATGCCACACATTGTGTGTGTAAGTATGCTGTAATCTACACCAATACCTTCTGTAGTACACTAGCTCTGCCCAGTCTTTCTTTTTTGTGGGATAGCAGATGAACCAAGATGACCTCATGCTACAGCTTTGCTTCTCTGAAAAAATGAAGCTGTCAACAACATAGGAAAAGTCTCGTAACCACAGGAAACAAAATGTTCACAGGAGCTGGGTTAAGACTATGGAATTGCTGCCAGACAAAATAAGAATGACCAGCACATGTGCCACTCTAAACACTCAGTGCAAAAACCCAATTATTCAGAGTAGCTTTCCCTTGATAGTCCTTTCAAGCATCCTTAGACTAAGTGCTCTTTTGGTTGTAAAATGATGAAAAGCTCAAAAATGCTCAGAGTTTAAAGAAAATGGCATGCTCACACATAATTTCCCTGGAAAATGGCTAGACATTACAGCAACAGTCTGATACAATCCTGGATAAATAGATGGTTACTCAAAAAATAAATAGAGCAGATAATTTCTTCCTGTCTGTAGCAGTGGCAGGCAGCACTTTGAAACATTTTTAAAGCCATATATGATCTCTCAATCCCATTATAATCCACTTATACATATTATTATTCTATATTAACTCCACAGAAAATATGAATCAAATGTGCATTGGGCAGTAAACAGTGTGTCTGCAGTAATTTCACATCATGTGTTTCTCCTAAAAAGTGCTGTATAATGGCATGCACAGAAATTGAGTACACACCTGCAGTTGGTGATCTCCTACACCTTTAATTTTTCAAACCTCTTGTACGGTTGTGTGCAAAACCCCGAAGTTCCAATTAAATTTAAATTATAACAAGTTAATTGAATTTAATTACCAGCAGGAATATTTCCACGTATTTATGTTTTATGCTTCATGCCGATCTTCAGTAGTGTTCACTGAAGCGCTGACTTGCGGTGGAGATGGTCCCTCAAAAAACTTGTTGAAATAAACAATCAGTTTAAAAGATGCTTTTCAATTTCCCAAACTGTCTTGTGGAAACAGCTGCTAAAAGTATTCAGATAAAGATTGCTGTCATGATCACTGTGTGCTTGATATTAGAGAGTGGAAGACGGCTGAATCATCCCAAGAGATGCTTTTACTTGAAATAATCTAAACACAGGAATATCTGATTTCACTCGTTCCATCAAGTGTGGAAGACATATGCTGTAAGATGTGCCTGGTATTTGGACGTTAGTGTGGGTTTAGCCTAACTCTCCTTCTTCCTGAGTCACATACCAAAATCTTTGTGTGATCAAAAGCCACAGAAGATGCAGACTCTCTGTGGAGGGGAATGGGAAGTCCTGGAGTGATTCATGGACAGTAGCTGACAAAGCTCCCAGAGGACTCATTAATTTATGGTGGAGCAGGTCTAGCTCATGCCAGCCGTATTGCTGGATCCCTGAGCAGCCCACTACTTTTGGCTTCAGCAGCTGCTGCTGGCTCTTTTCCTTCTATGGCCAGACATTTGAATTCCTCCTCCTTTTTTTTTGCCAGCAGTCTTCTGACTGGCCCTGTGATTCAACTGTTGACTTGGGCCAGTGCTTAACCATTTCTGCAGGGCCATGCTTGGTGTGTCTGCAGTTCAAGAAGGGTGTAGGCTACTCCTGTGCAACTGATGAACCTGTTAGGTTTATGTCTATTTATATCTATTTTTATTACCATAATTTATTCTATATTATCTATTCCATATTCTGTGTTATATAATTATTACATGTTATCTGTTATAGATACCTGTTTGTATCTATTCCAAGACAGATAGGAATCCAGCCAACGGAATGGTCATGCACTTCGCCCCCTGAGGAAAAAATAAGTATATTCCTTTCCTATAAACAAACTAATTGGGCTTTTTGTTGTGACCAACAAGAATATAACCGGAGCTGCACAAGTCAATTTTCTTAAAACCAAAAGAAGCAGGCAGGGAACCCTGGAAAGCCACTTCTGATCTGTGCAAAGCTGAACAAACACCAGCACTGAAGAACTTGAAGGGGAATGGTACATAATTCTGTGGTAGTCTAGACCTGGAAAGAAAGAAGGAATTGAAGTTAAAAAAAGTCAACTCTGACATAAAGAGTGAAAAAACATAACTTTTAAATAAGTAATATCTCAATTTATTTGCTTATACACATTTTCATATGTCTATTTTTTCTCCATATACACAGACACACACGTTTATATATATCTAGAGAGAGAGAGAGAGAGAGAGGGAGAGGGAGAGGGAGAGGGAGAGAGTGAGTTATCTAAAATACCTTTGAGGACTGAAAGCTTGCTCAGTGGTGGTAGAACCAGACAGGCAGTCTCCAACTGCTGGCTCTACTTAAAATAAGAAATCTTCAAAAGATACAGTGATGTGAGGCAACACAAAATATCAAGGGGAAAACATAAGTAGACATGATATGTTTTCCAATTTGCTGGCCAACAGACTACCTGAAGAGAGATCCCTAGTGAAAGGATCCTTAAATATTTTGCAGTCTCCTCCTTTCGGGCGGGGAGGCGGCGGGACCTGAGGCCGAGTGGAACTTTTAAGAGACTCACCTTGATCCTGACCTGCCTTTTCCCTGCCTTCTCCCTGCCTTTTCCCTGCCTTCAGGCAATAAAACAGAAGAGTACAAGTGAGCCAGAGCTTGTAATCTGGAAACCCTTAGGCACTGCATAAGCATGGGATAAACGACTACTAATGGCACAATTATCACTCCCAGTCACAGGAGATAATCATTTGTTTAACTTTTAAAAGCCGATGTTTTGTGTTGCTCCCCACAAAAAGGGGAAAAAAAATTAATTACTCATCCATTCAGGCCTGTCTTGTAAAAGCTCCAGCGTGGTTAAGCAATGCTTACAGAGTAAAAATGGTGAACTAAAGAAAGAAGAGGTTTTTAAATAGCCAGGGACAACGTTTCAGCTCCTAAGACTCCCTGTAGTAATACCGAGCCTAGAGGAGAGAAAGTGGTTTTTGACAGCAGCAGTTCCTGAAACAGCTTGTGCAAACCAGAAACACATAAAGAGAATCTAAGATAAAGAGAATAAAGACATCACACAGCTACACACGCACACAAAGAAGTGTTTCCAGCTATTTCAGGCTCGGAAATGAAGTGCTCTGTCTCTAAAGGTGCTAAAATGCAGTGTGAAGCAAAAAGGTAATGTGAGGCAAAATTAAACGAAAGGGAGAGGCTTTTCTGAGCATTGGCTATAAAATCTGAACACTAAAAATACTGTTATCTTTTCCAAATCTTTCATAATTATAAGAAAGCAAGCAGCTAATTTTAAAGTTAACTTAATGAAGTTAACTTGAATAACCACATTAAAGGAATCAAATCTCAGTATTATCTATCAATGTTTGAAGTACAGCCTTTTTATTTAAATGGTGGTTTAGATTAATGGGCCTCTGATAAATTGAAGGAGTAACAATAGCAGATCTGTAGAACTGTGGTAGTGATAAGGGATTATCTCTAAGAACAAGGTGATAAAGATTTCCAGTCAGCTTCATGCAGACTAAACTGGTGTGAGAATTTAACATTGAAACTTTTCACTTTGTATGTTCTAGGTCTTAGCCACTCTGCTTTGGAAGGTGTAATAGCAGAAAAGAGACATAAAGCACTGGGTTTGTTATGGGCACTGTGGGAATATCCGGAAAAGCGCCTGCTGTAGTACTGGAATCTAAAGGCACACTTTACAACAGGATGGCTTCTAAATGGAGAAATTTGTCCTGATTTTACTGTTACTGGCACCCAGGCTAGCTGGGTAAAAACTCGGCTATGTTGGTTCTGTCCACCGGTGTTAGAATGACGCCTTTTCTGGCTGCACAGTAATATATGTGAGATGAGGACAAGCTCTTTCTCTCTGCTGTGCATGCAACATATAGGCAGGAATTAACATCTGTTTCTGTAGCACACAGCAGGTATGTTTGTGGCACTGTTTCTTTATCAAGTATCTGTTTTTAAATAGGATTCCTTGCATTATAACAATTTAAAACGTATTAAAAAACCCAACCACACAAACAAAAAAATCGCCCAAAAAATCACAGCCCAAACCAAAACACACTACCAAAATAGGATAATAGGATAGTTATAGAAGCTGATAGAAGTGATGAATGTGCTACTCAGTGTTTATCTGTTTGCTGTATAGTCATTGATTTTTTGGTGACGACAATTATCCACTACCGTGGAGCTTTATTTAAAGAATTTTAACTCAGGTTTCTGGAAACTGAGTGATATTTAAAGCCTGGAATCCTTCTCAATGATTTATTGTAATGTAACATTTGCTGCAATAAACTATGCCCTCAATTAGACCTAAGCAACTCCATTAACTTTAATTATATCATGGTTGTAACTGAGAGTATAATTTGGCCCTCTGGGAGTAGAATATACAATTAAAGCTCCACAGGGTAGAACAGGCAGAAGAAATTTTCCATTCAGCTGGACCTGTCAGGGAAATTATAGGTTGTTTTGGTTATTCTCTCTAACCTTAACAAATCCTATTAATGACATAGTTGCAGTGTGTCGTTTGCAGTGTATGGTGATTGGTAGAACAAGTACTGTTTATGCTTTTACTCTTGGTATCTTGCAGGTGAACAGAGATCAGGAATTTAGGCTCTTGGGCACTGGATTTCTGCTCAGGAAATAGGACGGCGGGAGCTGAGTGAACAAGATGAGTGCCTTTGCAGCTCTACAGAAATTGTCAGTCGTGGCTCAGGACCAAGCCCAGCCAGAGGATGTGGAGGGCTCAGAACGGAGGGACTAAGAAATAATATGTGCTTTTTTGACCTAACCCCATAGTAACAAGCTGTTGTGTTGCAGAGGGAAAAGCAAACAAAGAGCTGTAGGCAGATCTCTCTGATAAGAAACTAACCAGCTTTTCATCCCAACTGCTGCAGCAGAAAGCAAAGAGCTGACAGTGTTATTAAGCTATATTGATAGCCTGTTCAACTCCTTTTAGTGTGACTGAGAAAATTAGCTTAGTTGTAAGAATAAAAAAGAAGAATTTCTGTCTTGCATTTCTTATTTCTAAAGAGAGATGCCGGAGGGAACTTTTAGCCAATATGCAGGGTTATTTTCATGTTTGCTTTTGGTTTGTCTTCCCAAGATAAATGGGTTTGTTTGTCACTATTCACATCTGGTGGATTTTGAGGGCTTGAAATCAGTGCAAGATAAACCATGAGAGCATAGGAAGTTGAAGTCCATTTCCCCATGGAAAGGCTACAGAACAGTTGGAGACCATCACAAAAAAGCAAGCCAAAAGCGCTTGGGCTATGTTGAACCCTAAATGACTGCCCAGAAGACATCAAAGCCCATGATGTTCCTGCAGGCTTGGCACTTGATTTTCATAGTGCTTTCCATGGTAACCTCAGCTCAGTCTCAGTCCGTGTGCCCCTAAGTTCTCGCAGTTTTCATGTCACAAGTCTCCTCAGGGAAGGATCTTTGTGTCTGATTCTTGACAACTGGCACTGTCAGCTCAGGCAAGTCCACACAGTTGCCCCCATTGCCTAATCTACGCTCTCTGCACCCAGATCCCACTGACATGCATTTACAAAGCATGGTAAAGAATTTCCTTCTGTGCCCAAACATAGCAGTCTCGCTACTTCAGGAGCAAAATGTTCTCAGTGTTGGCACCCAACTCCTGTACTGAAAGTATTGTCTACTTTCTTTGTCAAGAAAGGAACTACTTTCCACACCAATGGAGTTTGTGTGTACCTACCACCCTCGAGTTTAAGGCTCTCTCCAAGTTTAGCTGAAGTCCTGCTAAAATGATTAACAAAATGCAGCTTCTTCTGTTGTCCTGTTTTCAGTCTTCTATGACTCAGCCAAATGTACTTCACTACTTGCATCTGAGACTCAGAGAGTTCTGAAGAGTCAGATTGGCTTCTAAGTGTATTTAGATCTGAGCCTAAGACATGAGAGGAAGCCTAAAATGATGAGAAGGCTGAAGAAAGTAACATCTAAGTTAAAGAAAAACCTCACAAACCCATCTAAAATGTGAATAGCTCAACTATATAGAAAACGTATGTGGTATTGGAAGCAACAGGGGAAAAAGATTTATTTAGGAGTAGAACTTCCACCCATTGGTTTAAATTACGTGATGGAAAGGAAATAAGGGGAAAAGAGAAAATTTTGATGAGGAAAAGAAAAACTTCTTAAAATTTGTGAGTCTATGGAAACTTTTCAGTTATTATATTTAACAGAATTGGCCTGAAAATTTGTAATGAAAAAGACCATTTGTAAAATTTGAAATGAGCTGTGAAAATAGCACTGTGCTAAATAAACACTTAAGAAATCCAGGCTGAGTTGTTTTTTTCTGGAATAAGACCCAATTTATTTCTCTTTTCATTCCATTCTTCTTCCAATTTTAAAAAAACTTTTAATTAATGCAAAAAGAAAAAGTACAACAGGCATATTCACTTCCCTTGCCTATTAAACTGAGTAAATAATTTCCTGCAACATGTGCATTTTTTTATATTCTTAATAGAATATCTGAATGAGGAACTTGTCATTACTAACTTTTCTTGCTTCCTTTCACAGCACTGCATCTCTTGGTGAGGACCGACATAGAATAACTGTGCACTGGTACAGAACAGGAGAAGTGGAGAATGGTTTGAGTATGCCTTTTAATTGCAATTTATACCCTCTAGTTCACGTGTTGAAAGGGACAGAGGTTTCTTTATGCTACTTGTAATACTATGAGGCTGACTACTCCAAACTGAAGTGGAAAACTGAAAGAAACCCCACAAACATCATAATTAGGGTAAGAATGGGTTATAGCATTTTGTGGATGGGGTTCTTCACTGTCTTGCTCTTGCTGACTGTGGGAAATGCTGTAAAAGTGTAAGGGGTTGTGTCCCCTCTGTATAAATGACATTCCAAGCTGAAAGCACTGGCTGCTTGCATGTTGTAACCTCACTGGCATCATGAGGTAACCTGGAGCTGGGAGTGTTTGGGTAAACAGGAGGCTTGTCCCAGCCTTACAGGAGACAGGGAAACCATGGCTAAAATGAGCAAATGCTGAGTGCTGCTTGCACAGGACTCTTTGTGAAAGAGCAGTGGTTAAAGACAAGACTGGACACAGCCTTGCAGAACCAGATCAAGGAATATTTGACAGAAGAAACGTCCCTAGAAATGTTGTGTGGCCTTGTGATTCTTGTTGTGTTAGTTGTGGCCTTTGCTGATTTGAAAGTCCCATGCTAGGTGTTTGATAGCCGCTGCTAGACTGATTATCATAGAATCATGGAATATTTTGGGTTGGAAGGGACCTTAAAGATCATCTAATTCCAGCCCCCATGCCATGGACACCTTTCACAAGCCCAGGTTGGTCAGAGCTCCATTCAACCTGGCTTTAACACTCCCAGAGATGGGGCAACTTCTCTGGACAACCTGTTCCAGTGCCTCACCACCCTCATAGTACTTAACTTCTGTGTATCTAACCTAAATTTTCCCCCTCTCAGTTTGAAGCCATTCCCCCTTGTCCCATCACTACAGTTCCTGATGAAGAGTCCCTCTCCTGCTTCCCTTTAGGCTCCCTTCTGGTACTGGAGTGTTACTCTGAGGTCTCAATCTTCTCCAGGCTGAGCAGCCCCAGCTTTCTCAGCCTGTCCTCACAGGGCAGGTGCTCCTGTCCTCATCAGCCTTGTGGCCCTTGTCTGGACTTGTTCCAACAGTTCTGTGTTCTTCTTATGCTGGGGACACCAGACCTGTACTCAGTGTTCCAGGTCTGGTGTCTCTGGTTCCAGGAGTCTCACCAGAGCAATATGTAAGACTTTTAGGAAAGAGACTTATTACTGTAGATATACTCTAGATATGTTTAAAAACCCAAACAAAATCCAGAAAACAAACCCAAACTCTTCCTAAAATAAAGTGTTGAAAGTGATCCTTTCAAACAATGTTAGAAATAATTTCTCCTAAATGTTCAAAACTTTACCTATTTTAAAATACATAATGAGAGATAAGCTCCTGTGAAAGTGAATACTGTTTTTTTTCCTTGGAAATTTATCTTTGTTCTTTTTCATGACATTTTGTCTATGTTCATGGTATTCTTGCAAGAGAGCAGTGTGCATGTTCCTCAACATGGGTGGGGAGTCAGATTGCCAATTATTTAAATGAAACAACGGTTGAATTAGTAGGTTAGATGAAAACCAGATTATCATAATACATAAATTACATGACCACTTCAGAGTGCGTGATGCTGAATAGCTGTTTGGATCTGCTATCAGGTTCTGAGACGTTTTGTGTAAAATGCTGATTTGTGCTTGGCTGCTGACTGCAATGCTTGCACATGGAGCAAGGAGAGGAACACCAAGTACTCCCCTGCTCAGAGCGCTGTGCTTCTAATTCTGTGGTCTTTTCTTGGATGTGACACCTAGAGTGGGGCAGATTACATTTCCAGTTAATGATCTGCAGAATGATATGCAGTGCTTTTTTGGCCAGTCTCCTTTCTGATGCTTAACAACTCTATACACAAAACTGGGACAAGAATTTAACCTACTCTTTGCCATCCATCAAAAGAACATGAATTGCATCTATTGAGGGTAGGAAGATTTGACGGGGAAAAAGGAAATGGTAGAAATTGTAGATCAGCCAGGTGTGAGCTGGCTGCCTAAATGAATGCGACTCATGCTTAAGTGGGCATAAGAGTTTCTCCACAGACATATTGGGTGGTCAGACCCTCACCTGAATTATATGGCTCAGAATCAGAAATATCTCAATTTTCTTCCCTGAATTTACTCCAGATTCATGCAAGTGCAACTGAGATAAAATATTAATTATAGACTTGCAGGATTTTTCTTATTTCAAGGCAGTCAGAGGACAGGACATGGGTTGGCTTGAGTTGGAAAATGAGCCTGTGCTAGTAGTCTGGGCTGGTTAAAAGCTATGAAAGGGCTCTGTGCTGATTTAATTAATGGCTCATTACTAAGAGAACCTAAAGGCTCTGTCTAGGTGGAGCAGCAAACGTGATCTGTATGAAGTCTTGAGGCAAGGTTTGTTAATTATTTTTCCCATGGAAATTGTGTTGGCTGGCAGTTGGCTTGTGCTCAGCTCTCATCCTGATGTGGATCCTGGGCAGAGTGAGGTCAGGATACATCTGGGACCAGGAGATGGTGAGTGATTCCAGGTCCTATACTTCGGACACAGTCTTAGACCTGCAGGAACTTCATATTCTAATATCAGGCTTGTGATACTGCTTTTGGCCTCCAAAAGTCTATTTTTGGGTTTGTCAGGTTTAGCAGCTCTCCTCTGCCCTGTGCATATGCTGTAATTCTTTTGACTTGCTAATTCAGACCAGCTGATAAAGAGGAATTTTTTCAGCATAGCGTTGTCACTACAGGTGGAAGCTACTATTCATGTACTCAACTTCATCTCTAAGGATACTCCTTTGATTTTAATTCTCTTAAAACATGTAAAAACGTATGAAAGGCCTTGTTGGATCAGATACGTGGCAAAAGAAATTCTGTTTAGGATGGTCATGTGAGCATCTGAAGACCATCCGTCTCCTGTCAAGATTCACAGTTGCTGGACTAGGAATGCTAGGGGATACCTCCACGCCATCTGTTCAATTGTAGTGATATTCCTTCTTGTATTTGGCAGCACAAAATATTTGAATTATAGTTTGAAATTTGACTAGATGTATCACAGTAAGTATAGGTGGTGTTTGGGCTATGCTCTTTCATTCTTGAATTCTATGTAAATTTCTTAATTTTGTGTTAAAACTGTGTATTTCAGCACTTTATTTGCATTCACTGGTTATCTCATACTCGATTATAGTCCTCTGTTAGCAAAATGCAATTGAGCTGCACTGTTGGCATTGCTGGGCAATTGTGCCTTTCCCATCTCTTTCTTTTTCTCCTGTGTAACAGTGCAAAGGCTTTCCTTTAGGTTTATCAGCTGTGTTTCTCATGGCTGTCTCTCTACAGAGTCAAATGGTGCTTCCAGTGAAAGACTTGGGAAGGGGGGAAAAAGGTTGGCAGTTTAGAGTCCCTGAAATGGTGAGAGCCCAGAGCCTGTATAAAGTTTCTCTCTGTGGTGCTTTGTTTATTTATGACAATTTTGTCTTTTCCCATAAGTATCTCCGAATGGTTGTCTGCAGTGTGTTTTGTACATCAGGTTTTGTTTGTCTGTAGCACTGGCTTGTTGCTTCTCTTTCAGAGAAGGAAACTTCAGGAAGACTTATTGCCACATGTACACAGGCTGATTATTGCAAGCTTTCTGATTCTTCAACACTGCAGATTTCTACTCCTCTCTCTAAGTAGTGATGTGCTTGATTATTTAGTTAGTTGAGGCATTTGCTTTGTTATGATTTCATCTTTTGACCAGAGGCAGCCTGAAGCAGCAAGGCAAAACAGCTTGTTATAATTTGACTGTTTTAGCTCCCAGAGGAAGAAAGTGTCGTCCGTCATCAAAAATAACAATACTGGACTTATTCCAGTCCAAAATATAGCACCACTCCTGAATTAATGTTGGAAAAGAATAATAGAAATATTTTTTTTGCAGGAACACTTCTAGTGTCACAATCAAATTTGGTACCATAGACATGAGGTAAATTAAAACCTGAAGTGTTTCAAAATAGTTTGCAGAGGCAATTAATGCAACAGTTACTTAAGCTTGTTTAATGAATAGTTCACAGGGTACAGAGCATTGTAAGGACAGAAAAGAAGCACTAATGCATTAAACTATCTCAGGAGGTAGATCTTGATAAAGAACCTCTGGCACAGAAATAAAGGCTGAGAAATAAAAACAAAGCCAAATGGAAGGAAGGCAGGCAGGCAGGCAGGCAGGCAGGCAGGCAGGCAGGCAGGAAGGAAGGCAGGAAGGAAGGCAGGAAGGAAGGAAGGAAGGAAGGAAGGAAGGAAGGATCTGTCCCAGAAGAACTGGGATTCAACACTAAAACTAGCAGTCTCTCTAAAGGAGGAGAAAAGAAAGGAAAATTTATTAAGAGAGAACATTTGTGAAATAGGAATAAGAACGAGGCTTGGTGTGGGAGGGTAGAGGGGATACATAAGTATTTGAAAGTGGCTGTATGAATGCAAGATGAATGACTGAGGAAACAAAGATTAGGGATACATGAAAAGTATTGGCATCGTTAATGTAACTGGAACTGAGAGTGATGCCTTAGGTTTTAACTTCTGTACTTTTCAAATCCTGTATTGCCTAGTGTGTAACTCTGAAGTTTCTTACAGCTTGTTAGCTGCTCTCTTAGACTAGATAGACACAACAAAGCTTCTCTGAGCTTGCTATTCAAGGACACTCGGGCTGTCGGAGGCCTAAAGGTGGAAACTAGGACCAGGAGAGAGGTGGAGAAATGGAAGAGAGCTAAAGTTTTAGTTGGTGAATTTATGCTGATATGCAAATGGACCAAACCTATAACAGTGTAAAGAACTCATGACCTGTCGTGCTTCTTGGGGTCCATTTTGTGGAGGCAGCCTCTGGCTCCCCGGGGTGTACCTTGAAGGCCCTTCAAATAAATACCTACCTTTATTCCTTTACTCTTGTCTAGTCTCTGTTTCTAGGTGACTGGAGAAGGCAACAAGAGGGGAAGCAAAAAAATGTGCTAGGGATAAATTTTATAAGATAACATATAGATCATGCAGAAGGGAAGAGATAGGAGAGAAGTTTTGGAAATAAAACTGAGGATTATGGAAGAACATGTAAATTTGTTGGAAAAACACACGCATGCTTAGAAACTTTGCTTAGCCTTAGCTCCCACTGTCCATAAGGGTGGTTTTCCACTTTTTTAATGGGTTTCTGGGACATCTAAATAGGATGGCTTGGAGAATGCTTTTCTCTATAAGAGATATCTCAGAAAAACTACAGCTGTCCTCACAAGTGCATGGTATTCTTATCTAACAGCTCTGTCCTTTGTGTCTGCTGAACTCCCCAAGGGGTTGTGGCATCCCCAGTTTATCAGAGGGCAGTGAGTGACTCATAGTCATATATAGCAGATCACTGACCGCTGAAGTTTTTGGTGAGGAACACACAAATGGGAAAAACCTGGGGGCCATCATGCATCATGAGAGCTAAAGTCCAGCTGAGGCCTTTAACAAGATAAAAAGGATATGAGGGTTTCTGTCATGGTGCTTCTGTGGAGTTTTTTCAGTGTCCTGGTACCATACTTCTGTGATAGTATTTCAGAATGAAAGTGGTTTTCTTCTCAAGTAGTTAATTTTTAGAAAATAGTGAAGCAAGTATTCAAAAAAACAGTGAAAATTGCTTGGAACAAAATACAGATGGAATCTATGAGCACGCAGTCACATCTAATTGTAAGGAACTATTTCTTTTAGAAAGGATGTTTAAAGTTGATTAAGCATAACTGACTGCTGAGTTGTGTTGAAACCTTCCCACTTCAAGGTAAAGTAACTCAGTTTAAAAGCTTTTCTTGAATCTGATTTTAAGCAGAAAGGGGTGAAAGTTCCAGACAACATGCAGTGAGCTAGAGCTGAATTGTCATGGAAGGATTTATTAGTTTGGGTGCAGCACGATGCAAATGCACTTCTTTACATGGTTTTAAGTCTAAACTCTCCATCTAGTCCTTAGCTTCCTCTTCCAGCTGAAACCCCCCTAATCCTGCCCCTCATCTTCAGACTTGGAGGAATTGCCCTGTACTGTGCTCTGAGTGTTTACCTCCTGGGTCATCAGTGGTGCACAGGCTTTCCCACTCCTTATTCCCTCTGTCTCTGCCCACAGCCCCTGATGTGGTCTTGTCTCATCTTCTTCACACTCAGTTTTGTAATATTTGCAGTTCTGCTTTTTTTTAATTGAATACTGAAATTTGGATTTCTGGTTTTTTTTTTAATTTATGTTCATCTTCCACTCCTGTGGCTTTGCACCCTTAACTAGGCAGTGCAGCTTACTCTTTGCAGTTGCAAAGGCTTCCACCAGGTCAGAGGTTAATGGAATACTTGGTATTCATGTGGTATTTTTCTCAGTGTACTCAGGAATATGTAACACGAATCTTAAAAAGATCCAACATTCTCTGATTGCTAAGGCTGCAACAATCATTGTAATACTTGTCACTTTTTATTTTTAACAGTGAAATAGGCATAATTGTGGTAGATGCTACGTCCTTTTGCCAAGAGAAATGGCAAACAATGTTCTCGTCTTTTTCTCTCTCTCATTTTTTTTTCCCTTCTGAGAAGCCATATTTAGCAAATTGTTTGAGCATTACATCTCAAATAAGGTTTTTACCTTTTATAGGTTTTAGCTTTTCTAGTTAGACAGACTGTTTTCTGGGGGATTTCAGCTGCTAGAGAATGTTTCAGGTTTTATGCATAACAAAACAAAGACATATTTTTTATATCTTGAGAATACTGTAACTGTACAACAATCTTAAAATAATTGTTGCACCTCATATTTTCAAGTAACTGGCAGGAACAATAATCATCTACAGCTTAGTACACTCTATTAAAAATGAGTAATATACATATTGATCATAATGCTTCTCTTAGCTGATGAGGCATCTCTTGGGGATGAAACCACAGCACCATATGGCTTCAATGTACTTGATATAGTTCTCCAAATAACCACTATAAATTATATTTCAGAATTATGCTGGGCAGCAATAGATTGTCTTCCAAACTGTCAAAAATATATCATGACTATAGGTAAGAAATTCATTATGCACAGGATGCAGTATTTAAATAATTAACAGCTCACCAATCTGTTTGGTAGCTGTGGTTTGTGACACTTGGAATTACACTAACTTTAACATTCCCTGATAAAAATGGGTGAGTAATGCTCCCAGATAATTGAAACTGATACAGGAAGCAGAAAGTATTTCTCTAGCAATGTAGCTAATGTAATGCAATACAGTTTCCTCAAAAAGAATGAGATCCAGCATCTTATTGCAATTTTAAATGTAAATTTTAAATGGAAACATTCTTCTGAATATGAAAGCAGTTTACTGCCCAGTTCTGGCAAAGGGTGATGTAATAAACAGCTGAATTCAAATTTAAGGCAAAGCTAAAGGCACAGTGTGGTTTGCCAGGATTATATTATACATTTTTTGTCAAATGTTTATTTGTCAACAAGTTAAACCATTAAAACAAATAAATTTCAATCCCTATCTGGAACAAAACCCACTCCATGAAATAAACAGTATTACCTGTTAAACACTAACAGCAATATTGTTGTTTCTGACATTACCAGCTGGCAGAAACCACAGTGGCCTTTTAAAATCTAAACCCAGAGAGAATAACTCGAGACCGAGTCATCAAATTTGGAATAAATGCCATGTCTGAACTCAAAAATCCTTTCCCGGAAACACTGACTCTGCTCTTCCTTGTTCAGAAAGTAAGGAAACTGGGTAAGGAAACATGCAAGCATCCACCTCGTGATTAAAGATCCCATGGCATTTTCTTAGGGTAGAAGTTCAGCATTTTGATGAGCATACTGCTGGCCAAAATCTGCTCTCCTCCCACCTTTTTAGCAGTCCTTTTTATGCACATTTTCAGTATGGCTGGAGCTGATGCTGCAGATGCTGCGTGCCAGGGCTGCCCCGACAAAAAAATTCAGGGGATTGTCCTGGTTTAGAGCGGGATAGAGTCGGTTTTATTCCTAGTGCTGTGTTTTGGATTTAGCATGAGAATGGCATTGGTAGCACATTGGTGTTTTGGTTGTTGCTAAGTCAAGGACCTTTCCCATGCTCTGCCAGCCAGCAGCTACACAAGGGCTTGGGAGGGGGCATAGCCAGGACAGATGACCTGAGCTGGTCTAAAGGCTATTCCACAGGCTATCCCATACCGTAGATCATCATGCTCACTATGTAAACTGGGGAAGTTTGTCCGAAGTTGCTGATCAGTTCTTGGGGATGGGCTGGACATCAGTCAGCAGGTGGTGAGTGATTATATTGTGAATTGCTTGTCTGCCTTGGGTTTTGTTCCTCACTTTCTTTTTGTTATCTCCCTTGTCATTACTATTATTATGATTATTATTAACTCTATTGCAATTATTAAACTTTGCTTTTCTCAGCCTGTGGGTTTTACTTTTTTCTGATTCTCCTCCCCATCACACCAGGGGAGGGGTGAGAGTGAGCAGGTGGCTGCATGCTTTAAGCCCAGTTGCCAGCTTAAATGAAGAGAAAATATTAAAATAAATGAAGAGAAAAAATGAAACTCAAGCAGAAATTTTTTTTCCTTCCAGGAGTGTCACAGAGGCCTTTGCATTTTTCCACAGGAAGTGCAAGAGTCACTGCGTTAGTATAATCACTAGCCCAAATAACAAATATAGTGATGCATTTGGAGCTGGATTTTCACAAGGTAGGTAGCTTCTGGAGTAGACAGTCAGCTGTGCTCAGATGTTCTATTCAGACTCTTTTTCTAATTTTATTTGAATAACTATTTGGGGGAATCAGAGAGAGAAAGTGCAACCAGTAGAGTTATGTTTCAGACTATATAGGTTGTCAATCATCATTTTCTCATAGGTGGAAGATTCAACTGCGGCTGCTGTCAGGAACCTGAGCCTCAGAGATTTGCTGAAGTCATCCAAATAACAAGGTCTCCAAGGTCTTAGTAACTTGAATAGAAAATCTAATTGTGTATAGATTTAAGAAGCAGAACAAGAGACAGTCAATTTAGATTAAAGCATGCTGTGGTTGTCTTGACAGGGATTTTAGTTGGAGCTGCACATGATGGATGAGAAGGACTATGAGTTTCTGTCATAAAGGTTTAAGTAGAAGATGATCGTGGGGTTTTCTTTCCCAGCAGGCCCCTCCTCTTAATGGAATTACAAAGGTGCAAGAAAATACCAAATGCAGGAGTTTAAAGATGAATGTCCCACTTCTGCTTTCCAAATATTTCACAAGCACAGTACGCAACCCTTGCACAAGGCCTTTGTGTCAGTGAAGAACTATAAAATAACATATGACTAAACTCAGGTGTAAAGGAAAAGTTGTCGTTTTCCCTTCTCATTGCCGTCCTTTTTTTAACTTTGTTTTCCTCAGACTATTCAGTGCCACAGCAGCAAAGAGCGGATGCCCTCTGATGCTACTGGCAGTGATTTAATTGTTTCTTTCTGAAGGCTGCCAATTTCTGCAATATTGAAACAGAGGTATTGGCAGCCCATTATTACTATGGAATAAATTTTGGAATTGCACCTTGAGGTGGAGAGGAAAACATGAATCCATGTGAATCCATGAAGGGAATATAAGTTCCCCCACCCCAGTGAATTTTATACTTCTAACATGATGTAAACCAAACACGCACCTATTCATTTTTTGGCTCTTGCTTATGGTAGCTTTTTAAAATATAAGATAATGTTTTAGGAATCCATATGCATGTGTTTTGGGTGGTAGAATTGCGTTAGAACAGAAATACAACGCTAAAAATAAATTATCCTTGTTCTACACATGGTCACAATCAAGATTCTCCAATTTTTCCCCCTCTAATGTTACAGTACTTGTTGTAGCAGGGTATTTAAACTCAGTTTATAGTGTATAAATGTCATGCATTTGATGCTATGATCTGTGCTAGGTACCCTCACGGATAGTTTACTGTCTCTCCCTCCTGATACATCAAACAGATTGTGGAAGATTTGAGGCATTCAAGACTTTCTTGGCAAATCCCTGGAAAATTGCAAGTTTTACTAGTTTAATGGTGTACAGACCTCTGTCTCCTCACCAACAAAACAGTATTTTACAGCATCCAGGATTCATGAGATCACACATATTTTCCCCAAAGCTGATGAATTACAGGTTACCTCTTGGAGCTGGAGACCAGTAGTGAAGAAGAGAACCAGATCCAAATGGCACAAAAGGTAAGAAGTAGTAAGCATTGGCAGTCATCACTTGGCAGGTGTAATGGTCAGCTGTGGCTGCTGTCAGGAAGGTGTGCCTCAAAGATTTGCTGAGCTCATGCAAATAACACTTCAAGGACTCAGCAAGTTGAAATAGAGGTCTAATTACACAGATGTGAGGAGGCCGAGATAGAATCAGATATGTTCACTTGGGTAACTTTGGATTCAGGCACAGTTTGATCACTGCTGTGTTATCTGTTTGTGGGAAGAGCTGGTCTACCTGCGTGTCTGTGCCACAGGCTGGTTGTAACTTACTTTTACTAATTTCCATTCATTTTCCTTGTTAGGCTGCGTGGTCAGAAAGGCTATCAGTGCCCTAGTCCACACAAACTCTGTGGCTGGGCTAGTGCTGTTTGTAGCATGCCATACCCTCCTTATCTCCCATCATCCACAGCCCTTCTGGCCTACATTTCTCCCTTTATTTCCATGGCAGCCAGGATAGGAAGGTCAGGGAGGTGATGCACCCTACATTTTCCCCTAGTAAAAAGTCAGGAAATGGTTCTGGCTAGGTATTAATGATCATACATTAGTCATAGCCAGAGAAATCATCTTTTTCTCACTCAAAGTCCTCCTAAAAAAGTTCCTTTTGTCCCATGGTAACAGCAATCTGAAGAGCTATTAAGCAGCAAATGCACGCAACCGTGCACAAAACCAGTCTGAATGATCCCATCCCACAGATTCCTGGTGCGTTCTGGCTCCTCCGAGTCTGGCTGAAAGAGCTTACAGCCCAGACCATCTCTGTGCTTTTGCAGTGAGGAGAACACTTTTAGGACTAATAAAGGATGAGCAAATGAATAATCCATGTATTGCAGTTATGTAAAGGACAAATGTACTGAATACAAGTCATTTCGGTAGTGTTTGGTATACAAATCCAAAATTCGCTCCCACCTTTTTCTCTTCTTATATCTTCTCTTTTTTTGCTGGAGGTACTGCTAATTGCCTCTTCTAGGCAGGAGCATCTACTAAACTAATTCAATCTACTGATAACTGGCATTACACTTGGCACTAGAAATATTAATGTATTAACTTAACACTTATGTCATGGGAATCAATTACCAGCACTTTTCAGAAGAATGTCAAAAACTCATTCGCTATTCTTGACAAAGTGACCATGCCTCAAAGTTTTAAGGTGTTTTCTATGTTTTCTTTATCTCACTCTCCTTAATTTATCTGTATATTTCAGAGACTCATGCCAGTGAACATTCTGAGCTGTTGGTGTTAATGGTAACTATCATCACACTGAATTAGGCTGTGAATGCACAAAAACTTTCAAGTGCAAACAAAATGGGGCAACATTTGAATAGGAATTCGTGGAATGCTATAGCACAGGGTTTTCCCAAAACAAGTAAAGAACAAAAGTTTCTCCCTGGCTGGTTTTTTCCTTTTTTTTTTTTTTTTACATGACATATGAAATTGGGAGAGTATGATTTGTGCCTGTAAATTACAACACGGCCCTGGGCACCCAGATGTAACTTTGGCATTGGCTCTTGGCATTGGCTCTAGTTTGAGCAGGTGATTAGACTACATGAATTCCTGATGACCCTTCCAGATTAAACTGCTCTAAGGATCACGAATTACTCAGTTAGCTTCATGCATTACGAAGTCCTCCAAAGAGATTTGCTTACTATGCTCTTTGTGAGTAAGAAACAAATCAAAAGGAAGAAGTAACATGGGGTTTAAAAAAATAATTAATGTGATTCCAGCACAGTGTGCTATAATCTTTTTATTTAACACTAGAACATGAGTGAAATCATGTCTTGAGTAGGACTTTGTGATTCCTTACAGTAATACTTCATGAAACTTAATAGGGAGGAAATGAAAGAAAATGCTGTATCCACTTCAAACTGCCAGGGTATTTGTTGTATTATAATTATCTACTATGAAATTTGACTACATGGACATCATTAGTTTTCAAAATACTGTTGAGGGACTTTTAATAACCTCTAGGAGCTAGGATTCAAAGATTTGAGTTTCTTCTACAGCCTCAGTCCTGTGTTGGCATCATGCAAGCACCTTAGTTCAGTAGTAACTCAGACAGTCAAGGACTACCAGCACCATTTCCTTCGGCATATGCACTCAGTTTTCGTTGGAGGATCTCCTATTTAAATTCAGACTTGGCTCAGCACTGCTTGACGTGGGAGGTCTGACTGGCTCATGAGGCAAAATGACATGGCTACAAGCCACTATATTTATTTGGGGTCTGTATATTTGGAGTCACCGTCTGTTAATCACATATATCTGATTATGGTTCACTGGCACTTCAAGAACATCATCTGGCGGAGAAGTCATTTGAGGGCCTTCTTTATTAATTTGTTGCCTGTGAACTTCCACCTCCTCCCAAAAGTCATGGGTCTTCTTGAGAGGGTTCTAATTGATTTCAGGGAGCCAGACTGCCTACAGAAGGGGTGGACATGTGTTTGGATTTTTAGGAGGT
>VYZQ01063793.1:0-22541 GCA_013400655.1 Mystacornis crossleyi | reverse complement strand
TTTTTTTGCAGTGCTCCCAAGCAGGAGAATGGTCAGGCCACAGCAAACTACTGCATGTATGAAGCTGCCCTACAGGACAGAGCCCGAGCCACAACTTCCCCAGAAGGTGCCAGTGCAGATACTGCTTTTTGTGGGAGCCAGTGTCTAACCCTGGATCGAGAGTTGTGGTGGGTGCTTGTAGAGACTGAATCTACCGCAACCTGAACTGCAGCACTCAGCTATAATGTGTCAATACATACTGATCCTGAAGATTGTGGTAACACCGTTGCGCTGAAAATTTTTAAAGACATGACCCCTGCAGGTATTTGTTACCTGTGTCTGGGCTGGTATGCATGAATAAAAAGCCGGGCCTGGCACGACAGCTTTCCAGAGCCTGCTGGCAGCAGATCAGGTTGTACTTTGAACAAAAACCTTAGTGTTGCAACATCTCCCTCCTCATCGTTCTGCAGCACTAAAATGCAGCAGGCAGAGAGACACACACATACACATTCTTTATGTCTACACTAAAAACTAATAAACATGAAAGCCTACTTACGTCAACATGAGTCTGTTTAATCCTTGCAATAACTTACAAATTGGCTTTTCAAGAGCTTCAAGACATTCCTGACTAAAGAAAATAACACACTATATCAAGTTTCAGAATTCATTAACAGCTCAAAGTATTTTCTAAGGAGCACCAAAGTAAACTTTTCAGTAACTGCTGATGAGGAAAAGCTTTTTGAGAGATATCATCTCATCCTCCCCTCAAGGGTGTGACTATTTGTGTTTTGATTCTTGCATTCTTGAATATATTTTTGGTAGCCTGGCTCAAATATTCTAAGATTTTCTTTAAAATATTTGAGTTCTGAGAAGAGCTCCAAGTCTTAGGAGAATTGGATAAGAGAAACAAATGACAGTTTCAGCAGCATTCAAAGCCAGCAGGGAAATGGAAAAGCAAGACATATTTGCAAGGAAAATACCACCTTCTTACTTCAGCTTTGCTATAAAGGAAAAAAAAAAAGTAGTGGAGAGGAAAAGTAGTAGCAGGTAAGATCATTAAGGAGATTGCTGGCAGTAGGTGACCACTCCAGACCAGTGATATGAATGCCAATATCTGCATGTTCAAATGTCCAAATTTCAGCATCTGCTTACATACTAAAGCACAATGGGCAGAGTTGAATGGAATTTGCCCACAAACAACACAAAATTTCTCACGTACCCTGAAGAAACAAAATCTTCACTCAACAGCCAAATCAGTTCTGTGCTGTATTCTTCATTTGTAAGTTTCCGAAGCCAAAACGCATTACTAAAAGCAAGGAAAATTCTCTTGAAAACCAAGGTTTTATTCATCACTTAGGAAAGTACTCCTTTACTAGTATCAAAATAAATTTTAACACGTGGAAGAAACAGGATTGTCTGAGGTTTTCTTTTCTAAGCAGTAACTCTTTGTAGGCACACTTCTGTTTGACCACAAAATTTATTAAACTCTGCTAAGATACATAGGAAATATCAAGAGTATTGCAACAAATACACAAAGTGAAGCATTTAAAATTAAAGAGGGTAGATTTAGATTCGATACCAGAAAGAAATTCTTCACTGTGACGATGGCGAGACACTGGAACAGGTTGCCCAGAGAAGTTGGGGGTGCCCCATCCATGGAAATGTTCATGGCCAGGTTGGATGGAGCTCCGAGCAGCCTGGTCTGTCAAAAGGTGTCACTGCCCATGGCAGGGGCATTGGAACTAAATGATCTTTAAGGTCCTTTCCAACCCAACCCATTCTATGAGTCTGTAGTTTTTTGGGGTTTTTTTCCAAGTTTCACTTCAGACTAGGATAAGTTCCCATCCACAAGTTTGCACGTTGCAAATTTGCTGCAGTATGCAAGTCTGGAGTGTCCTAGGAAGTACCCCAAGAAGCCTGGGAATGCAGCACCACACTGGTGGAGATCTGTAATGCAGTAGAGACAGAAAGCATGAGCTCCACACCCAGAGAAAACATACAGGAAATGCTCAAGTAAATTACTGTCTGGGTGAGCCAAAGGAGGAAAGTTCAGGGGGTATTAACATTTTTCTATCTGATGAAAAACAGACTACAAAAGGTATGAGAAACAGATTTGTCACTATACAGCTTTCCACACGTATCCAGCTGCCAGAAATGCTAAATGGCACAATTCAAAAAGGAGGCATCATGCCAGCTGTCATATTCCTCTATATCAAGAGTGAACGAAATAAAGAAAGGAAAAGATATTAAGACTAGAATTTCTCTTAAGGGGATTGTATTAATTCAATTTTTTCCCACAATGTGTTAGTTAAAAATCCAAGAGCCAGTCTAACTTACAACACTGAGCCCTGTCTTGCACTGAAATCCAGCCTCAAAGTAAATGCATTGAAATTATGTCCTGTAATAACTGTGTAGAGTATTTTGCTTACACATTTGTTACATTCTGCTCTCAGTTTCTGATTTTAAACAATAGCATATGGAGACATAAGGCACATGCTGTAAGCAACATTCTTTCTTCTCCACAGAAAGAGAAGTCATTAGAGTTTACACACATTACAATCCCCATGGTTTACAATGACCGGGCCCAGCCCAGATATGTATGCAACACCATCTAGACCTTTTCCACACCTACTTCCTACCCACACATACTGTCTTTATGTTGCAGTGCTTTTTAAAAGTATCAAATTGATAAATCAAGCAGTATATTTCTTACACATCTTCAAGACAGATTCAGGTTACTATTATCTGCATATCTACTTATTCCAACCTTTCCTCACGATCTTACCTGCCATGCTCCATCCCTTATTTACAAGGATTTCCTACACGTGACACATATTTGTTAGAAAAGCAGCAAACACAATACGCAAAGAAACTTTGCGGCATAAAACAGAATTTTCACCAGCTAAAGTCTCATCTCCCCCAGATCAGAAGAAATCAGTGAAGCTGCCCCAGGAGAGGGGACCTCATCAGTGTATATAAGAATCTAAAAGGGGAGTGCCAAGAGGATGGAGCCAGGCTCTTTCCAGTGGTGCCAACCTATAGGACAAGAAGCAATAGGCAGACATTGATGCACAGGAGGTTCCTACTGAGTATGAGAAGGAACTTTACTGTGTGGGTGACGAAGCACTGGGGATTGCCCAGAGACGGTGTGGAGTCTCTCTCACTGCAGATATTCAAGAACAGGATACAATCCTGTGCCATGTGCTATGTGCCCTGCTTGAGCAGGATACGTTGGACCAGATGATCCACTGTGGTCCCTTCCAGCCTGACTCATTCTGCAGCTCTGAATCCTTGAAAGACAAAGGAAGCTCAAAACTTACTTCATTAAAGGGCCTATCCACAATGAAAGTTTGGACTCAACACACTTCTGACAGACAAATTACAGAAATAATTGTATCTATTCATCCTCCAGATTTTTCATCTGGATATACTGCAAGCAGAAGAGACTCTCTGCCCACTGCTCTCAACCTCATTATTTCAGTACTGCACCAAACAGCCTGTTCACATCTGTCCGTTCAGTACTTGGAGAAAAGAAATTACCAGTTCGGTTCTCATTTTAAAGCTTGGAGAGACCTTGTTCAGTGCTCCTGGCAAGTCATGCCCGAGAAATTCACGAGGCCAATGCTTGCACTGCCCACTCCTCCCCACACTGCCAGAAGTGGCTCCAAGGCACCGTGGGGGACATGCTGCCTCTCCGCCTGCAGCACCCCACACCCCAGTGTTTAATGAAGTCCTGAGCAAGAAATTCCCACACGTGTCCACTGAAAGCCTTCTCCATCTTTTAACATTCCGGGCCTGCTGCAACTTGCAATGCCTCGTAAAAGCTAATAGAAATATACTTCCCCCAGAGCACAACCTGTCACAGGATAATTCATTTACGACTTGGCTGAACGAGTTTCAGGGCACTATGGGCTTCCTGGAAGGCAGGAAGAATTATTCCACTATTCCATACACTACCACCTCTTTTGCTTTGCATGTGCTGACACCAGAAGCTGGAGCCACCATTAATAATCAGCCAATTTTCCCAATTTATTTTCCTAACAGGGTAAAATTCTACCACACATGCTATGCACTGTTTAGTTCTGAAGATCTCTAGCAAGCCAGCTGCTCTGTAATTCACTTTCCTCTACCACATATACATGAAACTGCATACACCATGTCCCAATAAAACAGCTTGTAGACAGTCAACAACACTTTGGTCACTATGTAATTGATTTAAATACTTGAATTTGATGCACCATTTTCAGAAATTTGGAGATTTGACATGTTGTCTGTTTAATTACACACACAACCCAGATTATAAAAGATCCACAAAAATTTGCTTCGGGAATTAGGAAAAAAAACCAAACATGAGCAAAATATTTGGCAGAGCTCTGTGCCCAAAAGTCCTGAAATATTTATAATGCTACTTGACCAGCCAGTGCTGCCACCCTCACACATTCAAAAACCATGAGTCAGGCCCTAGAAATAAGAAGTGTTTTTTAATCTCACGGTTTTATTGCCAAGATACACTCTGAGGTTTTGCTGGGTTTTCCAACGTACTTTTCTTAAATCTGCAATGCAAGACCAAAGGATTATTTCAATGATTTAAAATTAATTCAGATTTTGATACAAGCACATCAATACAAAGGACCGGGAGCTTAAAAGCAGCCTTCTACAGTGCATCCCCTCCCAAACATTCAGTTACTGTGACACTCAAGAAGAGCAGCAACAAGAGCGACTGATTTCCTCTATAATCTTGATTTCAGCTATTTTGGAAGGGCTGCTTTAGGAATATGTCTTCAACACACAGGAAGACAGCAAGAGGTAAGATAGCTATGTGTGGTCCTGATTAACATCCAGATGGGGTTACTGGTGCATATCTCAAAGCACTTCCTGCTCCTTATGGGATGACTGGCAAAACAAACTCAGATCTGTTGTGCTGCAGCGTGGCCCCTCCGACAACTTAGATTTTGGCTCCATATTACTGAAGCCTTTCGACATCAACAACTTTTACTCTTCCTCCCAGTGTGAAGAAAAGGGATGGGGGGATGACCAAACTGGTACCTTCTGTGTGTTTTTTAACCAACACTTTGCTTGTAGACTCCATTTATTGATGAACAGAGATCAAGCCAATGAAGCTGCTACCTTCTTTATGACATTTAACCCTATTACATTATAACAGCCTCATGGGCAAATGAAACCTAAACCCTCTGCGTTCTCCTGAATCAGAATGGCCTGAAGCAGCGGAGGGAAGGAAGCCACGCGCATTGCCATGATGTTGGGAGAGCAGAAGGGATCTTGTGGCAGGCTCCAAAAGACAGCCCCACACACAGGGTAGCAAGAAACCAGAATACATGGTTGTCTCATGCCCAGGAAGGTCAAGAATCTGTCAGGAAACCAAAAGCCCGAAGACATCTCTAGCCCCACTTCACCATGTCACACATAACACCAGCTACAGAATTTTCCCTAGAAGCCAGCAGCACTTTTGGTGCTGGAAATCCAAAGCATGCACATGCTGCTGACTACATCTATGTTTATTCAGGAATCCAATGGCACCCAAGTGCTCATAAAAGAGCAGCTTGTTTCTGGATGCTGAAGCACTCCTGTAACTGCACGAATAAAGCAAAAGCTGCCTATATACAGCTCTGCTTTTCTGATTTAACAGAAACCCAGTGCTGGGCAGAGTATACCCAGGGCATACTACACTCTGGCAAGGACAGGCACAGTAAACCCAGGGCATACTACACTCTGGCAACGACAGCCACAGTAAGGAAAAACAGAAAGGAAATGGATGCTTACAGACTTAAAATGCAGTACTGATGCAATTCAAAATAGAGATAAGCTATCCCTATAATTACTTATACCATCTGCTATAGAGAGTCCAAAGCTCTTACCATTTGTCACTTGGAGCTCTCTGACAAACACACTATATATTCAATAGTTTTGCAAGTTTTTTAGTTTGCATTTTTTCTTTGGTACCTAGTTCTTATTCCCTTTATTCCATCCTTTTACATGCTTTTTGAATACTACACCCTGTTAGTGCCACAAGTAATAATGGTTTCTGAACAGCATTTCCCTCAAATGATAACTAAGAGCAAAAACTCCTGGTAGACTCACTTCAGCAGTAAGACACAGGTCCTCAGGCTAAGAAAAGGAAGGACAAAACTTAAAGGCAGTACAAATTGTGTTCTCGCAAAACTGCCTTCCTCTTTCTAATAAAACAGGCAACAAGCTGAAGGACTCAAACCTATTTGGCAGAAACTGAAAAAAATGACACTAGAAAACTAACTCTGATTCAATTTGAATGCTTAGCTGTCTTAAATAATGAAGTGAGGTTATTTCTTAATTCATAATGCCCATTGTTATGCACTATATTTCCTAGAACTGACACTCATATTACTTAAATGTCATTGCATTTAAGTCTAAACTATTTGCACGTCACCCTCTCAAGTGTATGCTTCTCCAGAACCACAGCAGTTACACATTCCACTACGCTCATCTTGATCGCCTTACTCTGGATAATATTTTTCTTCATGAGGAATTCCCTCTTGTGAGGCCTTACCTCCCATATCCAGCCCCCTTCCAAGTCATACAGAAGTTTCTCTCAGGGGAATGAGTCCTGCAGGATAGAGGCTGACTAGGTAATCACCATCAGGGCAAAACGGGACAGGAAAATCTCTACAAAACCTCATTTTTTGCCCTGGGAATATGTTCCTTGCTTAAGAAATGGAATTCTGAAATGGAATGTAGAAAGTAGGAATGGGAAAATTATGATGTGCAATTAAGAAAGAAAAAAAAACCAAAAAACTACAGAGTGAATGAGTGACAGGAGAGGCATTCAGAGTTACCAGAAGCACTGGAGGCACTCCATCCTGTTGATGAGGTCAGAAACCAGTTGACGTCAATGACTACAGCATCCAAAATCCTGTACTTGTGCCCATCTGCCTCCATCCCAATGCCAGAGTGTGCCTTACATTTGCAAGGAAAAAGCAGTGGGAGAACACCTCAGCAGTTTGGCCTTCCACAGCAGTAGGAGGTTACGAAGTGAAGCATCAACACCAACTGGTTTGCCCTAAATCCTTCTTTTGACTGCTGTAATCAGAGTTTCCTGTGAGCAATTTCCAGTTATTTCATCCCACACCATCCAGGACAGAGGTATAAGGTGATCTGGGCTGTCAACTGCAACAGCATCAGTTTTCATCAGGTCAGGTATCAAAACAAATTAATGTAATTTTAAGTTTCAACGATCAGCAGTTTCTACATATTAAAACTGAAGTGGAGATGTGTCAATGGAAGAAAATAATCCCACAAAGGAGCTACTCTACTGGCCAGAGAGTATCACAATCCCTCTGACATAAGAGGGATGGTGATAATTTTACCCAGAGAAACACTGCAAGAATTCAGGCCTCAGCTTTAAGTGCACACCTCATGGAAACCATCTTTAGGTTTTCACACTGAAAGTGAATTGCATTTCTAGACATCTACAAAAAATTTATTCTTTCAGTCAAAAAAAACCTACTCATCTGTATTTTGTTCATAAGCTCAATTATTTAGCCCGTGGTTCAGAAGCAACAGTTTTGCAAAACTACCCAAAAAAAGGACATGCTCTGAGAGTAATAATCTCCACCTTAAAAACTGTACCTTATGCAATAATCGCATACTGCAAAGAGAGAGGATGGAGCATCTCTACAGCATTTCCAGAGCAAGAGGTAGCACTATTAAGGCACCTGATTTACTGATGGAGTTTGACTGTCTGGTCAAAGGTCCGTTTCTATTTGAGCTCTCTGGATGCCACACAAACATCTCTGCTAGTCAGTTCTCTTAGGCTAACAATCACTGGCTCATGTATCTTTAACAGAAAGTAGAAAGTTGTCTTGGAAAGGTCAATTGTCTCCTCCAAGTAAGTCTGTGCTTCTTTCTTCTTGGTAACGACAGTCTGAAAAACCAAAACTGCAGGGTGCCGAGCCGTCGTGTACAGCAACACAGGCTGAGCCTTATGCAAGAGTCATCTTAGGGAAACAACTTGTATGTCCACAATTGCACTTCTGGTTGAGTGTTTTTCCAGTGCAAAGGCTCGGGTTCTTAGCATTTACACGATTACAATCGATCTGCACAACACCAAACAAATTTAATTTGCAAATTACGCTCTCAAAGATTCATGTAAGCCCCTGCTACAATGACTTTTGATTCTAACCAGCTGCCAAAATATGACAGCTGGAAAGTGGAGAGAATAGAATGTATTCATAGCTGACAGAAGATGTTATTTAATAAGCATTCAGCAGCAGTTTTCACAGCTTAGTACGCTAACAGACATGTCTTAGCAAGTCTGCCTTCAGCACTTCTAGCCTATGCTGTGCCCAGGTATCTGCCACCACTGTGCCAACAGACCCAGTTCCCGTGGCCAAGTCTGTTGGGCTGAGTGAACCTCTGATGCACCAGTCCTACCCACTATCCCTGCTTAGAGCACTGATGGAGGAAGAGTTTCATCTGCAGACTTGGCTTTATGCTCTGCAATGAAAATGCAAGCACAGGTTTTCTTCTGCCAACCTCCTTCAGCCAGTGATTACCACTGACAGAGGTGGGGGCCAATTCACATCCAAGAAGACTATTTGGTATTACACGAGCTTGTTCTCACTTTTGAGAAGGCAAATATTTGGGGAGGCGGGGCCTTCCTCACATCTCTCTGCATTAAAAAAAGAGTTAAGACAGGAACTCAGGCTGGCAGGTAGCATGCAAGGCTCTCCAACCATTACTGCTTCCTGATTGTGTCCCCGATGACTTTTACATTACAGTTGATCGAGTCGTGATTCCAACAATCAGTCCCTCAAAAAGAACTAGAGCACCATCCCCCCCAAGGGTTAAATAGATCCTGAATATGTATTTTGGGGGTTGCCTTTTCATTTCTGAACAACTGCTAGCATACTACCTTAGACACTGGGCAAAGAACACTCTAATTTGGTCTAAATTCAAAACACTGATTTGATGAGCAGCTGTAGAAAGCCAACAGGAGAACTGTCTGAAATTCGACAAAGGCAAGTGCAGGGTCCCACACCTGGGAAAGAATAACCCCATACACCAGCACAGACTGGGGACTGATCTGCTGGAGAGCAGCCCTCTGGAGAAGGACCTGGAGGTCATGGTGGACAACCAGCTCTCCACAAGCCAGCAGTGCCCTTGTAGCCAAGAAGGTCAANAAGGTAAATGGGATTCTGAGCTGCATTAGGAATCACATGGACAGCAGGTCAAGAGGAGTGATCCTGTCTCTCTACTCAGTCCTGAAGAGGCCTCATCTGGAGTGCCATGTCCAGTTCTGGGCTCCTCAGGACAAGAGAGACCTGGAGCTCCTGGAAGAGGTCCAGTGGAGGGTGACAAAGATGATTAAGGGACTGGAGCACCTCTAGCCAGGAAAGGCTAAGGGACCTGAGCTTGTTCAGCCTCAAGTAGAGAGGACCAAGAGAGGACCTCATCAATGTCAGAAACTGATGCACAGGAAGTTCCACATGAATGTGAGGAAGAACTTCTTTACTGTCCGAGTGACTGAGCACTGGAACAGGTTGCCAGAGAGGCTGTGGAGTGTCCCTCACTGGAGACATCCAAGAACTGTCTGGACACAATCCTGTGCCAGGTGCTCTGGGATGACCCTGCTTGAGCAGGGAGGTTGGACCAGATGGCCCCACTGTGGTCCCTTCCAGCCTGACCCATTCTGCGATTCTATGCATTTATCGAGATGTCTTTGATGTTTAAAGCTTTACAGGCCTTCCATTTTCCTATTGGCCTAATAAAAGCAAGCCCAACCCTACTTCCACAAGCTCTGTGGTTTGTAAATCTCCACTGGTTTTTTGTTGCTTTTTTTCTGATTTTGTCCCTCCTTTAAAAGGTAAAGAAAATTAGACAGAAGGTATTGCTCAGATACACAAGCAAGTTGAAGACAAACAATCCCATGAATCTGCCACACCACATCTTTCACAATGTAATGCAAAGTCTAGAGTCACAAAGAGAAGAGGTAGAAAACACTGGCAGCATTGGACTCAAAACTACAATAGGCTTGTCATGTATAAGATGCCCATTAAAAAGAAAAATCTTTAATGGAAGAGGCACTATAAACTTTGCAATTGAGCTGCTCTGCCTGGCAGACAAAGCTTTTGCACAGCAAAGCTGCCTTTTTTTTTTTAAAGGGTTCTGAGCAAAATGTTATATAGCTCTATAGCTAGAGTTTTCACCAAAGTGATATAATCTTTTCAGTAACAAAAATACAGCTTTATTTATGTCTGCATTTTTTATATTTACAGCATTTCACCTTGGCTCTACAGAATTCCTCCTTAAAAATCTCAAATGATATTGCTACCAATACATCATCACACTTAGAGACACTTTGATCATTTTCTCCATAGCCTGAATAAATTTTGGGTGCAAGAATAACTAAACACAATCCAGTTACATTCATAAATACAAAAGCTTAACAAACAGGTAATCTTACCCTCCTGAAGCTGATGCACTCTACATTAATCCAGGCTTAGCATCTAAATCACTAGTCAGGGTTCTTCAAAAGAACTATGAAATAATTAACACAGAACAAAAGTTTCTGTTGCCTTCCCATGTTTAGCACTTCACATTGTTCTATTACTTGTTAGGGAAAAAACTAGATACTGTGTTAGGTCATTCCTTAATATAGACCAGGATAAGTCAAACCTCTTTCATATCCAGTTAACATGCAAACCATTTGACCTTTCCAACAGGACTACTAGAGACCTGGCAAGATCCACGTTTTAGCCTATGGGACTTCACACAAGGCATTACATTTTACTTTAGGGCTTTGCTACAGGCACAGCTGACAGCAGTGGCGAGAGTTCATTCGTTCAAATATTTTCAACAGTCTCTTGCATTTACCTCAACTAAACGTAACTGTTTAAGCTGAAGTTTCTGATAAAATAGTAACTCAAAATGAGAAAAAACAAAACTATAATACTAATCCATAGTGGTAAAACATTACGGATTATCCTACTTGAAATTTTCTGGCCTACAAGTCTTTGTGCTCTATGGCTGCTTACCCAGCAGTTTTGGTGTACAGTTTTTGGTGCAACACTAATTAATCTGCTTTAAGGGTGTGCATCATTACACGATTATCAACTTGCAGCATGCTGTTTTGTCCCCCGCTACCTCTCTACTTGGGATAGCATACCCACGCGACTACATGAAACTGCACTGTGTCTTGAAGTGACAAAAGATGAAAAGCTACTGCGTGTGGGACACCACCCCAGTAACTGACAGTGTTGAAGAGTGAGTAATGAAAGAAGCAGATAAATGGGGAAAGGGGGAGGGAACACATATCAACTCTTCTGCGAAAAGATAGTACCTCCCTCTGCAAATTCATCTTGAAGATCTCATATAGTAAGGGAACCTGAAGAGGTACTTCTGTCATATTTTCACTGCTGTTACTTCCCTGAAGACTTGAGTCATTCAAACTTATGTACCACTGGCCTTAGCAGTGGCCTCCGTCCCTTCTGTCTCTATTCCTGTAACAGCCGCCTGTAGAAGCAAACAAACTCAATGGAACTCTGGGCTGAGACCAACTGTATGAGGTTCTACAAGGAAAAGTGCTGGCTCCTCACCTGGGTCACAACAACCCCATGAAGTGTGACAGGCTTGGGGAAGAGTGGCTGGAAAAGGACCTGGGAGTGCTGGCTGACAGCAGCCAAACATGAGCCAGCGTGTGCCCAGGTGGCCTCGAAGGCCAATGGCATCCTGGCCTGTATCAGCAATAGTGTGGCCAGCAGGACCAAGGAAGGGATTGTACCCTTGTTCTTGGCACTGGTGGGGCCACACCTTGGATCTTGTGTTTAGTTTTGGGCCCCTCATTACAAGAAAGATGTTGAGGTGCTGGAGCACGTCCAGAGAAGGGCAACAGAGCCAGGGAAGGGTCTGGGGCACAAGGCTTATAGAGAGCAGTGGGGGGAGCTGGGATGTTTAACCTGGAGAAAAGGAGGCTCAGGGGGACCTTACTGCTCTCTACAGCTGCCTGAAACAAAGCTGCAGTAAGGTGAGGGTCAGCTTCTTCTCCCAGCAAACAAGCAGGACAAGAGGACATGCTCAAGTTGCACCTAGGGAGGTTTACATCAGGTATGAGGAAAATTCTTCACCAAAGAGGATATTAAGCATTAGAACAGGCTGCTCAGGAAAGTGGTTGAGTCACCATCCCTGGAGACATTCAAAGGATGTGTAGATGTGGCACTTCAGGACATGGTTTAGTGGCAGACTTGGCAGTGCTGAGTTAGTGGTTGGACTCAATGATCTTACAGGACTTTTCCAACCTAAATGATTCTATGATTCTATTCCTCATATTTGCTCAAACTAACCTCAGCCTCAATTTTCATTTTTTATGACCACTGGCAGGAGGAATATCACCTTTCCCATATTTCCACTGCCTTAGGCATATGGGAGACAGTTTTCTCTCACACTTTCCCTTATACTGGTAACATATGAAATCTATTCTTAAAAAGTCAAAACAAATAATTTTTTCAAAAAGCCAACAATGTTATCTCCTGGCTCCATACCAAAGCCAAACAAACAAACCTTTCACCACCATGTCTCTTCTCACAATGCCTTTTGATAGCCATCGGCCAATGAATAATGAGAAAAACAGTTACACTAAAAATAGCATCTCCAAATGGTGGGGAAGTCGACAGAAGCTGTCAGGCCTCCAGGGCGAGATACTTGCAAAGAAAACATGCCTAATTTTTTTGCAGTTACTATTCAATAAATGCTCCTGTCTTTTGGCCTCTGGAAGGACTGCCAATTTTGCATCTGCTCTGAACATCTAATCAGAGTTTATTTTTTCACTACATCTGTCTTTGAGAAGTAGATACTGCAAACAAATACTTTAGTTTTTCCATCACAAAATATTTAGCTTATACTCCTCATACTGTAACTAAACTGTCACTTATAAGGGAAAAAAGAAGAACCAGCATTTTTTAATGTAAAAAGAATGTGCTCACACATCACATCAGACATCCCTCAGCAATAAGCTCTCTGGTTCCTTTTTCTCTCAGTACAGCCAGCTTCACTTTCAGTGGAATGACATCAGCAGAGGAACTATTTTTTAAAAGTTAGCTTCCTACTCAGTCTGAAGAGGCTGGCTAACAAATAAGGTCACAAACAGAACAAAATGCAGACAGTTTTCTTACTCCTCTTGTCCCCCAAGCCCTCCCTTCTTCCCAAGCCCACACACCAGTGCCGGTCTGTCATTCTTTAAACTGCACAGCAGACTGGAGAAGGGAAGGAAAACAAATGGTCAGAGGAAACAGCTCTTTTCCCAATTTTCAGCACAAAGATGTAAACCATAGTGAGAAAAGAGGCAACCAGGAAATTACCTCCATACCAACTGATCTCTTTCCATCTTCAAGTTAAACTGAGGAGCTCTCTAAAGACTGTTGCTTGCAGGCAATTATGCAAACTGAAGCACTAACCAGCACTCTTAGGACTTTTAGAACACTTGCTCATATTAAACTACTTGTGCAGCTGGGAACTTTGTAATCATCCAAAGGAAAACCCCTGCTCCTTCAGGGCTCAGTGCACAGAGGATACAGACTTTGGCACTGGTAGCTCCTTTGTCATTCTCAGTGCATTTCTCAGTAAACCACATCTTGTAAACAGAATTAAACAGAACAGAGTAACACTTCTTGCTTGGTATCTTGGCAAATCCCATTCATTTCATAAGCACTGATAGCTCCTGTAAAATACAGCATTTGCTGCCCCAGGAGCAGCATCAGCAGGTACGTGCTGTGATGTCTGACCGCATGTCTGACCTATGCCAGGAAGTTAGAGAATTACAGAAAGGCTGGGATTAGAAGGGATGTCTGGAGAGCATCTGGTTCAACCTTGCTGCTAAGGCAAGCTAACTTACGGCAGCTAGCACAGGATTGTGTCCAGGTGGGTTTTGAATATTTCCAGAGAAGGAGACTCCATAACCTGTCTCATCAGCCTGTTTCACTGCTCTGTCACCCTTGAAATCAAGACATTTTTTCTCATATTCACATGGAGCTGCCTGTGCTTCAGTTTGTGCCCGTTGTCCCTTGCCCCGGGCACAGGCTATGTTTTCTCCAGGTTCAACTCCCTCAGACTTCACTCATAAAAGAGATGCTCCCGTCCCCTCCTCATCTTCATAGCCCTTTGTTGGACCTCCCCAATATTTTCTTGTCTTTCTTGTACTGAAGAGCCCAGAGCTGGACACAGCACTCCAGATGCAGCCTCACCAAGTCTGAGTACAGAGGCAGGATCACCTTCCTCTTCCTAATGCACCCCAGGATACCACTGGTTTTCTTGGCCACCAAGACACGCTGCTGGCTCATGGACAGTTAGTTGTCCACCGGGTCCTTCTCAGCAGAGCTGCTCTCCAGCAGATCAGTCCCCAGCCTGTGCCAGTGCACAGGATTGTTCTTCCCCAGGTGTAGGACCCTGTATTTGTGTTTTGTTGAACTTCCATTACGTTCCTCTCTGCCCCACACTCCAGACTGATCTGCTGAATAGCAGCACAGCCTACTGATGTGCCAGCCACCCTTCCCATTTTCTACCATCAGCAAACTCGCTGAGAGGACACCTTATCGCTTCATCCAGGTCACTGATGAATAAGTTTAACAGGACTGGACTCAGGATTGACCCTTGGGGAACACCGCTGGCTGCAGGCCTCTAATTAGGCTCTGTGTCACTGATCACAACCCTGAGCTCTGCCATTCGGCCAGTTCCCAATCCACCTCAGCTGCAGCAGTGGAATGCATCTTCAGCTGTATTTTTGTGCAAATGATACAACTCAGTAACAAATCAACCCAGCACAGCAATGCCAGCAGCTGCCAGTTAGGGTTTAGTCAGGAGCTCTTGGTAGCTTCCAGGATGAAGCATAAAGTTACTGACACAATTATCACTGGCCAGGCCAGCAGTTCTAATGTTTCTCTCCTATTCACATACCTGCTTGAAAGATGATTTCTCCAGACCTCCATTAAAACAACTCATTTCATAATTACACAAAACTTGATTTTACTGGAAATGACACATATGGCTTAATAAAATAATTCACACAAACACAAGAGCAAGAGACTCAGCCAGGCTCTAGTCAGTCAAAGTTGACTTGCTCTAGGTCCATTCAAAACATAATTTTCCTTTATTGTCTTCTCCCTGTTTTCACACATATTAATGACCTCATAACACCAGTGTAAAGAATGTCAGGATGCTCATGTGGGATGAATACTGAGCAGCTGACGTGCTGTACTCGCATTCCCTACTTCATCCCAAGGTGGGCTGCTCTTCCAGCTACTCCTTGAGTGTACTTCTTGCCAACAGATTTATTATCGGGAGTCTTCCGTCAACTATAAGCTTGGAACTTCTACACAAAACAACATCATTGATACAGTTGAAATAATGAAAACTGAAAAAACTGCAAAACCGAGGGGTTATTTCTGAGGGGAGGGTGGTGTTTGTTTGTTTTGGGTATTTTGAAGAAGAAAAGTGATCAGTGAAGCAGAAAGAAGCTGGCAGTGTGGGAAACACACTGAAAGAAGCTGCAGTAGAAAAACAGAACTGTCAGTCAGGTCAAGCATTTCAACGTGACTGCATTCCACTTAATTCTTACACGAGAAAAACAAATAACAAAACATCTTCTGAATGACAATAGCTAAAGTTGCCACCAGGATTCAACAAAAAAGTAACTTTTACATACAGGAAAACATCCGATGTATTTGCGTTAGGTGGGAGGGTATATATTGCCTATAGACTACATTCCTCTTCAAACTGTAGCTTTGCTTGAGTATTTCCTTGTTTCTAGTAGGAAATATTGCCATGAAACAGAGAGAACCACCTTCTAGAGACTACATCACAAAAATTTTGATAAGCTGCTAACCCGTCAAGCACACATTTGGAACAAATATCCAAACCTCTCACAGACCATCCCAACACAGTGAATACATCATCAATATCAAACACCATTTATTTCAGTCTGCAGAGGACAGCAGTTTTGACAGTTCTAGTGTTAGTCATGCTTACTGAGTTTAATCTGGTTACATTAATGAAGCATGGGGAACTAACCAACTCCCAAAAAAGTAAAATAAACATAATGTTAATTCAAACTCTAAAGAAGTATGGATAGTTTTTAAAGCTACTATGTTGCACCTAAATAACATAGATCATGTTGTAGATACGATTAACCTCAAATTCTGTTAATATAGTATTTAGCATGCCCAAGAGCCATTTCACGAATCTTGCCTAGTAGTATGTTGGAGTATTTTATTTCCAAAACTGCATTTGTTTCTTCTACTGAATGAGAATAAACTCCTGCTCAAACAAATCTTGGTCTCATCTCCTCTAGCTTACCTTTTTTTTTTTTTTTTTTTTTAATTTTTGCATCATAGCATAGGTCTTGAAGGAATAAAGAAGAGAACAGTTGCTTCCTTAATTAACATAACTCACCGTGAGGAAACAGTAAGAGCAGCAAATATCCAAGTTTGCATACCAGGGCTCTAGTAATTTCTACCTTCTTCACCGCAGGCTAACTGCTCACAGTTTGCAACCTCTTGTTACACAAATGCCACCTCAGAATTAACTACCTGGAAGCTCTACAGTACACTTATATGTGGCAGCCTGAGCCACTTTAACACTTGGCTGTTAATAAACCTCAACCCACCCTTTATCCCTTATTACTTTCAGAGCAATTTCCTTCCCACGGGCCCTTCCTTCATGGGAACCATACCGCCCATCACACTCCCACCACTGCTCCCGCCCCGCATCAGCTTCCCAGTGGTAAATTCCTGACCTGTGCAATGGCACTCTGCAGGGCTCAGACAAGTGCCTTCACCAGGCAGGGAGGAGGACTGGGAAAGGCCACCCTGTTGAAGGCCAGCCAGATATAAGTTCATATAACAAGTTCTGCATGTGTTTGTGTTGTACGGACACGTATACTAAATATACATTTTACATATGTCATGTATGTATACGTAACTATGTGAATATGCAGCATATACCTATAGTGATATACATAATAACTATCCCATCACAGCAACCACAACATCACATTTATTACGTCCCATGAAATGTGTACAGCTGTATAATTATACATAGCAGCTTTACAGCACTCAGCTATATAAAGTGACTGACACAACCCTGCAATAACTGTTGCTATTGGTTATGATGTGCCAGCTAGCCTGCAATATACTAGTTTAGGAAAAATCAAATCCTGTCCCTGCACTAGTGTTAACCCTAACTGACCATAAGAATTTCAACTGAAGGACACAAAACAGGCTCATTTTACCCTACAGAGGCAACGAGGAATACGCCCATTTAAACTGTATCCTGTAAAACTCAAGTGACTTACTAATAACTTTCTCCAAGGAACTGGGAGATCTTAATTTGTTCAAATCATTAGTGAAGAGATTAACTTTTCAGATAAACAGTTTTAGAAACCAGTGTATTTTCTGAGTTCCATAGACTACACTTTATTTAAACTGAATTTCAAGGAGTTTAAATTAAAGCAGGAAATTAGCCCTCAGCAGCCCAGCATTCATCTTCAGCATCTAGAGGACAAATTAAAAACCAAACAAAACCAAATAGTCCTCCCTGCCAAGGAACATAATTATGCTGTCTTATTGCTGTTTTGCTAAAATAATTTAATTAGCAGCCTTCAGATACAGGAAGGAATTTATGCTACATCAGGAAAAGAAGGGCTTGGGGCGGGGGGGGGTGAATTGTACACACTGTTCTAGCATACCAGGAACACGGGTGCTGAATTCTTCCAGTAAAAACTATTGGGCCAAAGCTGGATTGGCATACCAGAACTAAGCATTTTTTTTGATCCAAAGGAGGGGGGGAAATAAAAAAAAAGGCACCAGGCAGTCTAATACTTGCATACTCTCAACTAAAAGCAGGAAGAAACAGCGCAGTTGAGGAGCGGTGCTGAGGTATAATAGGTGAAGTGGAGATTGTGCTTCCCCGCCCATGCACAAATTAAAGTTCCAAAACCACACCAGTCCCCATCCTTCATTATGTTCTGCTCTTGTGGGCACTGACATTTGTCGTTAGGGAATCCCATAACTGAGGCTTTTATAGGTAGTTATTTAGGCCAGTTCCTCCGGGCTACTCCGTGAGACAGCGTATTTGATTCCCGCAATAAAGCTGTAGTCTAGGCTAATTCCAACATATGTTTCCTCTTTTAGATGGGAAGCCTGCTTACAGCAGGGCTGCACTTGAGATCTCCAGGATAGCAGAGGCCTCAACAAAAAAAAGTATTACCCGTTCCTGAAACTGGTAGTTTCGCATGGCTTACTGCCTGTAGTGCTTAACTGCTCGTCAGACTCATGCACAGCGACCCTATGCAGGCAAGCTCCTGTGCCTTTGTAAATCCTTGTCATGAAAGCTCTTGGACCGTCAAATCCATAGAGTGCTATCCACATCCCCAGTTCAAATTTCTCATTAGTGTACAAGTAACCAGCTACTGAACAAGAAACTGAATTACAGTTCAGCCTTCAAGTCCCTGGAATTCAGGAATAAACTGCTTTTCAACCCCTTTTTTATCTCAGATATTAACTGTCCTAATCAGTACACAGGCATTTCTACAGCTCTCCAGTCTATTTTAGCCATATAAAAAGAATTTTTCAGAGCCAAAGTGTACTTTAATTTCATCAACATAATCCACCAGTGGATAAGATAAGCCAAGACTAAGTGAACTGGAAGGGTTTGAAACACTAGTTAAGATTAGCTAAAAATATCGCCATGATGCATAAACCCAAATAGAAACCTGCTCCATCTCCCAGGGCAGTATCAATTCTGCAGACCCAACAGGTGTAAAAAATAATTTATCTTTGTCACTAAACTCCACGAAAATGCAGGAGGGAGAGAAGAGCTGTTGACAGAGAAGGGGCCATTTGTATATAAATGATTCCACATGCCGAATCATATTTAAAGGCGTCAGGGTACAGAGCCATCAAAAGCCAGTCCCTTCACCCATAGATTTCCAGTGATCCTAGAAATTCAATACTGCAGAGTTTGTCCCTGTATTTTATGTGCAAAGTGCTTCAGCGATCTGAAAAAGGCTTTGAAACTCAGCCCACACTGAAAGATAAACCTTCCCTGAAAACACAGTTTTAAAGTAGGAAACTAGTTGACAGTGCTGGGTACAAAGATCATATTTGTTTTGACTTAGTTCCTCAAATCCTTTGAATACCAGTTCAGAGCACATACTCTATAAAACACTCATGAGAAACTGGCATGTTCACTCAGGCACATATCGATGAACTGCTATTTACAACTACTGTCATTTAAGTACCTTTTTATTACAAATGGTGGGATTTGTAATAACAGACACCACAAGAAACTCGAGCAGCTAAGAGCTGCTGAATAAACAAGGGTAGTACGAGTGATTTTTCCTCACTGCTTCCCATTTGAACTGCACAGGCTCAGCCCAGCAAAGTAAATTGCTTGTTTCCTGTCAGCCTCCAACCTCTGCATCTCTGTTTTCTGGATGGGAGCAGGGAAGGGAATTCAAGGGTAGTTTCTTTTGTTATTTGAATAAACAAATGCAGATAAAACAACCATTCCAAATGAACAAATCCTTCCTAAGCTAATTTTCTTGGAGCCTTCATACAATAAAGATTTATTTTCCCGGCTCTATCCCTCCCTCCCCGACCCCCAGCAGTCCTCCATGCCACAGGGCAAGTTGAGCCCCGGTGTCTGTAATTAATGGCTTTGTCTGAAGGTTGTGGGTTGGCCACAGCATAACAGATATCCACATGCAGGAAAAGAAGCAAATGCACTTACCCGAGAGATAGACAGAGGCACATTGAAATCCTTGCCCCCTTGAAGCCTGAAACCCCAGGGAGCCGGCCCGACCAAAGACACGCTGTAGTTGCTCATGATGTTTAGTATTCAAGGACCAAATCCAAAGAACTGATGCCTGCAGAAGAGGATTAGAGTTTTAATTTAAAGATGATAAAAACAAAAGGCACTGTCTGCAACTCTGAAAGCCTTCTTTCTTTGGCCGTATTCCCCTCCCCCTAAAACAGCCAAAAAACCCGCACCAGGTCTGTCATGACTTGTGCTTTTATTCCTCATATGTTGTTTCTCTCCATAGCTTAGGAAGAAACATAACTTGGAGAACTGCTGCTGCCAAAATGTTTGACAACTACTTTTTACTAACAAAACATTGTGCGGGGCGGGGGAGGAGGGGGGTAAAAAAAACACCCAACATTAAAGCTCAGCTTAAAAAAAGTCAATATTGAGACAAGCACGAATTGAGAGCATCCCTTAAACCCAAGTATGGGAGACATTAGCACAACTGGCACATTCATTTCTAACAAAATTAATATCATATGCTGCCATGTCATCAGCTCAAAGCTTAATTCTAAATGCAACAATGTCAAAGCATCACAACTTTGCAGTTAATCAGAAGAAAATAAATTCCCTGTGACTTTTTTATTTTTATAGCACAAATTCATGATGGCATAACAATGTCACAGACGAGACAGATATTAAAACCAACCCTCAAAATGAAAGCTGTGAACTAAAGCAAAATATCCACAGCCACGACTCAATGCTAAGGAAGCAAAACCCAAGTATCACCCTCTCCTCAAATGTGGGCAACAAATTACCTTTAAAAGGCAACTGAGATACTTAAGTGCTGTTCAGCGTCAAAGATAACGGCTTCAGTTCCACCTCAGATAAGTAATGTTACAATGACATCTTAGGTAGTGGATGCCGTCTATTTTTGTATAGTTGAAGCCCGGCAGGAGCACACCAGGGCGGGCTGGTGTAAGACTACACCGGGGCACAGCCAGATTCCATACTCATATAGGGACATTTAAGGTGGACCTTCAGCCAAGCAGCAGCAGGCGGCTGCAAACCCCACCAAACTCTGAAAAGCCCGGTTTTAGCTGTCCACACACTGCAGGGGGGCCGTGTTAGTTTCTCGGAGACAGTGGATTTTTCCAAATGCAGCCCACCCACAAGGACCAGGAGAGCAGGGCTGTCGCACAGCCCCCATCGGTGCAGGGATGTCACTCCTCAAAGTAGAGCCATCCACAGCGCACGTTTCTGGGTTCACCTCCCAGAGCAGCAGCGATCCACTGCTCAGACTCGTTTCCAATTCAAACAGTGAACTTTATTCCCACCGACGGCCGCTCAGGTAACCAGAGCAGGGCTACTAGCATTAAGCAGCACAATAAATACATACTAGGAAGCAGAATTTGGAGCTTGTACCAGAGGTGCCTGGGTAACTGGGCCATTCCCAACCTGCCCCTGCCTGCTGGCATCCAGCAAAGGGGCAACTCTGACCCCAGGCGCTGACTCAACCCACCCTTAAAAGCCTCAACAAGCACCAACGTACAGAATGGGAAACACACAAGACTGAGCTCTCCTGTGGCTAAAGAGGAAGAAAAGCCCCTGCCAAGTTTATGCTAGGATTCTTAGGGGGCTTGCTCACCACTAAAGCGAGAACTAAGCTGTTTAATTGCCCTGTGCACAGAATTCTTTTAAAAAGAGGATCTGAATTAGTCACAGATTTCTTTCTGCATAAAAATACAAATTCTTTTCACTCCCGTTAAATGCAATCCACTGCAGCGACAGGTCACCGTAAATTATGGGACTGCAGAAGAGTAAGCCACTTCTAATGACCAGCAGACAGTGCAGTTGTTCCACACAAGCGAGAAGGCTTTACCTGTCAAAAGAAACTAAAGCACTTGTGTAGCTTTTTTTTTTTTTTAATTGAGCAACAGCTAGTTACAATTACAGGCCCAGGAAAAAGATTAAATTACATTAGGAATGGATACCATTCTTTTTCATTTATAGCAACTAGAAATAGGAGGGAAGAGACTGCACGCTGAAATACCGTGCATCCCGTACATCAGCATCACTCATCTTGTCTTTCTCACCCCGTTAATTCTGATGATACGCCTTCATCTCCACCTTGACAAATACACCAGGAAGGAACAGCAGACAAAGAAGACCCGTTCAAAGTTTTATTCAACAAATTTCTTAAAATGTGCCAGGCCAACAGCTAAAGGAAAACACTGCATACCACCAACCTCGCTTCACGTAGGGAGCATTGTGCAAACAAACCAGCTAAGGGTGAAATTGTGCAACTTTCCTTTAGACGATCAAACGCTTGGTGGACCTGCGTCTGGAAGGGGGAATTTCAAATCCCCGGCAGGAACGCCGGCCCGCAGCACTGCCAGCCAGGACACGGAGCCGCCCGGCCCGGCAGCGGCCAGCGGGCCTTCCTGCCCCCGGGGCGGCTGTGCCGGAGGAAGCGGTGGGGGCAGCGCCAGCAAAAGCCCCCGTACACCCCGGCACCCCATCTGCCCGCCTCCCCAGGACGAGGAGCCCCACGGCCGCCACAGGCTGGGCACCAGACGCCCCCCAGGAGCGCTCGGTCTCGGCTCCAGGCGCCCTCACAGCCCCAGCCACTCCAGGGTCAGCCGGCGCGCAGCCCCGCGGGTGCCACAAAGCCCGGGGAGTGGGGCACGCCAGAGCCCCGCGCCCGAGCAGCCCTCCGGGCACGGCAGCGCTCGGCGGAGGGCGAGGAGCCCCGCAGGTGTCCCGCAGCCCGGGCC